>CABHPP010126152.1:0-17249 GCA_902168425.1 Peromyscus attwateri
TGCAGGCCTATTTATTAGAAGCTTATTCCTTAGAGTAGTGTTAGTAGAATATTGATAGAATATTAGAGAGTTGCTACCTCCTGAAGGATCACTGAATCTTTGAGGGTGTGTGTACTCCATAGTGATTGGAGTCTCTTTCCCTTTTTTTTCTTGGCTCATGATGTGAGCAGTGTGTTCTAGCAGATGTTTCCTCTTACTGTATTATAGTACTGCTACCAAAATCAAAGTCCCAAAGGAGTGGCTCTATCTATCTGTTCTTCAACATTACCTGTAACTTGGTAATTCAAGGTAAACTTTCTCTTTTAGCAGTTAACAATTACCTGAAATTGTATAATAACACAAAGCATACTATCAGAAGGGGAAATAATGAAAGCTCATAGGACTGTTGTGATGATAAAGACAGACAGGCAGACACAACATGTAGCCCAATTACTGACATATTTTATGTACCTACTATTAGAATATTCATGTGACTTTTATTATTATTGGTATAAGTTTAAGAAAATAATATCATTTACATTGGAAGACTTTTACAATTTTGAACAATCTTCTCTCAGGAAAATGTGTTCAAAGTAATCTTTTCACTCATTCAAAGTACTCAAATTAGTTTTCATTGTATTTAAGTATTTGGAATGCTTAAAAGGTTGTATGTTCTTTCTGCTGCTGCTTTCTCTATTTATTTTATGATTTTAATCTAAGAGAATGTACCATTTCCTCTCTAGCGATTTTTGTTTCTCAACATTCTCAGTTTGAATGTCTAAAATACAAAGTGTATAGAAATGAGGGGGGGAACTACTATGGTCAATTTTGCTTTTAGCATGTGGGCTGTGGAAGGACTTCTAAAGCACACTGGGATGCTGTGAAAGGGCTCTCCATTATGTAAGCAGTAAGTTGTGCTAATAGGCATGCCCGTGACACAATTCTCTAGGCTGCACCACCCCATTCCCACTTTCTGTTCTCTATGAATTATTGGCTAGTAGTAGCATAATTAGTCCCTTTCCTCACATACTCTTATCTCTTTACAAAGAAAGCTACAAAGGGCTGCTAAATTCTTATTATATTTTTCTAAATGGATTTATCCATTTTTTTCTTTCTGCTCTACTTGGCTTTCTTGTGTTCCTGAAATGATTTTCCTTCCTAAACAATCTTACCTATGACCATGTTTTTATTCAAGCTGCAGCCACACTTTTGTAACTGGAATTTATCTTGTTCTCAAATGTAGATGGGACAGGATTTGCAGCTCATCTAACTCAACTGAACTCAGGGGTTTTGTTGTTGTTATTGTTGGTCTTTGGTGGTTGTCAAATGGAAAACAGAGTTCAAATACATTGATTGGCAGAACTTTAGATTTACACTTTATTTCTTGCATGCTATTTCCCTCCACTGCCTGTGTGGCTACCTCCTGACCTTTGTCCATGGTATAGGTTCTTCAGACAAATGCATATGAAGGCACTTTTGAGAAAAAGCTAAGAGATAAAGGTAATGCATGAACTGCATTAAGTTTTACATTCCTTCTTACACCGGCTTTACACATTTTTTATTTGTGTCTCAGGAAACATACAGCAGAGATGGAAATGATTCATTTAAAATTTCTGACAAGGCTGCTATGAAATTATCTCTATTTTTGTAAATGACACACTGATGAAGTCACGAGGTCATAGAGCTTTCAGTCTCGCATCTCTTTAGTTCTCTGTTCTGTTACTCTGGACTTAATTAGCCTGGCTGCACATCAACACCTTTCAATGTTGTTGCCTTCTGCATGCTGCTGCACGGAAGTCCTACAGAGTGAGCAGTGGAAAACAAAGCATCTCAATCTATATTCATTTACATTTGGAAAACTCTTATTATTTTATATTACTTGCATGTTTGGCTGATTAGAATAATCCAGGCCTGGTTACCTAAAAACCATAAAGCATGGACCTGAAATTTCTAATTAGACAACTTGTCCTTTGTATAAGGATAGTATCCATCAATGATACATCAACAGTAAGCACTTATATACCACTTAATATTTCTAAAAGAATTATATGTTACCTTAATTATTCCTCATTACGACCTGATGAGGTGAGTGCTAGCATCATTATCCACATATGGATTAGGAAAGTGAGACTAAAGAGATTTATTCAAATTATATATTAGAAAACGTAATAAGTAACTTAACTGTGAATTATACTCATTTCTGGTTGATACCAGTCAGAGTGCATGAAGACAATGAACATTGACTAAAGTGAGTGTATTCTAACCATCTAGTCCTTTCTTTTTAAGTTATAAGTTATTATCACACAGTGATTATGCATATTAACTGTAAGTACATAATTTCAGAATATGCACAGGATGAGGAGTGTTCAAGTCAGGGGTATTGGCATTTTGATCTCATCATTTCTCTGGTCTTCTTATTTGTAGATTATATAAAATATTTAATATACCAGAAAGAGTTTTCTTTATTTCATGTGTCTGTGTATATGACATATTCATGTGTACATATTTATATGTGTTCACATGTGTGGGCATGAATGTGGAGGACAGAAATCAGTATTGGATGTCTTCCTCTAGTTGCTACCTACCTTATTTTTTTGAGACAAGGACTCTCACTGATTATGCAAAACTAGCCGTCCAGAAAGCTCCAGAGATCCTCCTGCTCCCACCCCTGCAGCACTAGGATTACATGTGAATGCTACCACCTGAGGACTTTTGGGTTAGTTAGTGCTTAGTGTTCAAACTCAGGGCTTCAGTAAGGTATTCACCTACCTAGGTATCTTCCCAGGCCTGCAGTTCTTCCTATTTCAGTGTGTTTTCACACCCATTGTCCAAACTCCTTTTATCCTTTTTGTACCTTTTCCAACCTCTAGTAACCACTGTTGTACATTTCAGTTGACTTGCTCATGCTTCCATATATGAAAGAATGTATGTGAAGTACTTCTATTTCTATGTCTAGTTTATTTCATATAATGATTGCTTCCAGTTATATTCATTTCATTGCAAATGAAAATTTCAGTCTTTTGTATTTCTGAGTAATATTGTATTATTTATATGTATTAGGTATTCTTTATTCATTCACCTATTGATGGGAACTGAGATTGCATCTATATCACAGCTATTGTGAACAGTGTTGTAATAAATCTGTGACGATATCTCTTATTCATGCTGATTTCATTTCCTTTGACTAGAATATACATGCAGCCAGTGGATAGCTCAGTCATACGATAGATCTAAATTTGATTTTTTCAGGATACTTTATGCTGTGTCTCACAACAGTTGGACTACTTTACATTTCTAACAACATTGAGAAACAGTCCCCCTTTGTTAATATCTTCATCAACATTTATTTTTGTCTATTTGTTTATTTTGGTAAGTAGATATCTCATTGTTCTTTTGATCAAAATTACCTGATGGTTAATGATATTTACCATATTTTGATACACTTTCAACTATTGATTTTATCCTTGTAATATACCAAGCTGAAGTATGCCAGGTAACTTAACTCACAAAACTATGCTAGGGTAAGTAGTCTTTTATATAAAAAAAGGTTTATTTTTGAACATATTATACTTAAATGAATATGAAGAAATATAATCACATATATGCAGATTCCCATTCCAACTTCTCTCATATTCCCAGAACTACCTTATCAACTTCTTGTCTTTTTTTTTTTAGATAGCTCATTAAATCCAATTAACTCTGCCCGAGTATGCATGAGTTATAGCTATCCACTAGAACATAGGAAACTGGTTAGAGGCCATGTCTTCAATAAAGAATGATTGTCCTTCCAGTAGCAACTATCCATTGTCAGTAGCTCTCCAGTAAGCCAAGGCAGGTGTGAGAGAGGAGATCATCCACACAATCTCTGCTAGGATTCTGGTAGTCTTGATCTTGTGCAGGTCTTTTGCAGGTACCCAGAGCTGCTGTGAGTGGATGATTTTCATAGCCATGTCATGTCTATAAGACAGCATTTCACAGCACTCTAGCTTTTACATTCTTTCTGCCTCATCTTCTTCAGTGTTTTATGAGCTGTGGTGGGGAGGTGTGTTAATGGAGATGTCCTGATTATTGACCAACACTGAGTCTCTTACTCTTAGCATTTGGAGCACTTATGCATCTGTCCATTGTAAAGACCACTTCAAAAATACATTTCTCTAACCAAGTCTGAGAGTAGCCCAGGCCTATGAATATAAAAGTAAGTATTTAGAGAGCAAGCAATTAGTGCTGCTGTTTTCTAAGTTTGTCTGGAGGTTTCTCAAAAGGAAAGAAATAAACCTAAAAATAGAACTGCCTTATGACCCAGCTGTATCACCCCTGGAGGTATATTCTGCAGGCTTCATACCCTACTGTAGTTACACTCACACATTCATGTTCTTTCCTGCTCTGTTCACAATAGCCAGTAAATGAAATACATTTTGTTGTTTATGAATAGATGAATGGGAAAGAAAAATGTGGCACATATACACAATGAAATGGTAATAAACTACAAAGAAAAAGAAATCATGAAATTTGGAGGTAAATGTATATAACTGGAAAATATTATACCAAGTGGAAAAAAAACTCAGGCCTAGAAAAATAATGCCTTCATTTTTTCTCACACAGATATTTGAAGTTAAAACCTTTGGCTTTTTATATTTTACTTGGAGTACAGGAAAAATAGAAGATAGAAAGCAGACTTTGGGGGAGGGCACTTTCATGGGGGGAGTAGATTAAAGGTTAAGTGAAAGTAGTGAGGTAGAATACCAGGGTGTAAAGGCTCAGACATGGAGGAGTATGGGAACATTAAGGAAATAAGGGGGTAAAGATGAGGGTTAAACCAAAGGAATTGGATCTGAAAAGTTATATGGAAGCCTATCTTATAACTCAACATCAAAAAAGTGGAGAGATACTATAACTTAGGTGAAAAGAATGAATGGAGAACACTAAGGGGTAAAACATTAAAGTGAGATAAAAATGGGGAGATGTGGGAGAGAAAGGGTAGCAAGCGATTTAATCAAAACTAAGGATATATGAAAAAAGACTAAATGAAACCTACTAGGTAGTAAGCCTATTTCAGAATACCACCTTAAAAAAGTGTTTGAATTGAATTGCCCTGAAATGGATGGACAATGTTACTCTCAGAAAACAAGGATTATTTAATGAAAATTGCAGTGAAAAGCATGTAATATCTCCCTATAAATTATTGGTTAAGGGAGCATCAGAGACCTCCCAAAAAAACAGACTGACGCTGACTTTAGTTATCCTTTGTAACTGCACACTATGGCCCTATTGTTAAGTTTAACACATACTTTGGCTACAGGACATTAGAAATCAATCTCAAACTGTCCAGGAAGCTTCTTTTCTGAAAGCTGGTTTTCATAGTGCCCGAGATAATACACAGGCTACTAAGGGGGAGAAAGAATTTTCTGCAATCCTTGGCCACTGCATGTCACCTACTTGTTGTAACGGTGGCCCGACTGCAATAGGTTATCTAACCTCTCTCTGATTAGATTAGAGGCAAGCTTGACAGGAGGGGATTCCATATCTGCCACTGTAGTTCTGGTCAAATACCCATGTCTGGGGAGGTCACTGGCCTCAGTGTAAAACTTGCTATTGTTATTTTTCTAAGGTAAGCATTAATCCCATTTTACATACGGAATTTACATGCATAAGATAATGAAGGAAGCAAATAACAAAGTCCAGATTTATATTTAGATTTCCCTTGTAGAAAGCATCACTGAATGTTAGAAATATAACTGTACCAGATTGAAAACTTGCTCATTGTACCTTATAATATCTATAGTTCTAACTGCAAGTACTAGGGAAAATAAACCACACCTCTATTTGAAATTCTGCAAAGCTGATTGATGGTTTAGAATTTCATAACTGTAGAGAACTGAAGTATTATAAACACAGATCCAAAACTTTATTAGCTTAAGAGCCTTTCATTGACAACCTTCTAGGATGTATATTTTAAAGTGGGATTGCAGTGTTGGATATGTAATGCTATGAGTGCCCCTTGATCTCAACATAAGTAAATATGTTTCTTTGCTAGAATTAGAAGCCTGATTCCATATATACATATAAGTGTACACACACATACACATATAATATATAATATATGATATATGATATATGATATATGATATGTGATACATAATATATCATTTATTATATATTATATATAATATATGATATATTATATAATATACAATATATGATATGACACATGGTATATAATATATAACATATAACAATAGTATATGATATATGACACGCGATATACGATATACAATATATGATATATAACATACAATGTATAATATATGATATATAACATACAACATATAATATACAATATATAACATGTAATATAATATATAACATAACATACAATATATAATACACGGTATATAATATGCAATATGTGATATATAATATATAATATGCAATATGTAATATGTTATTCAATATGCGATATGTAATATTTGTTATATGATTATGGTATGTGATATGTTGTATGTTCTATATAATATATTATGTTATATAATATATAATAATATGTGATATATAATATATATTATATATTATATCAATATTTTGAGACTGTGATATGCATGTATGGTAGAAAGAAAAGTAATATCAACACATTAATGAAAAAATAAAAAGAAGTTAGCTTAAGGCATCATATTTGATTGCCTTAAAAGAAAATAACAAATTATGTTAGACATGTAATCTCAGGCCTATTTATGCTCTTCTTTACTCTGTATCATTCTACACAGAAATGTGTTTATTTCTGATTTCCATATTTTAAAATTGATGCTAACACCTATGGGAAAAATCTAGGAGACAAATTTTTTCAACAATTTTTCAACAATAATACTGTGAGAGTCCAGCTCCCACCTTTTGAAGAGTTCTTAGGTGGAGGAGAGAAGAATTAAGAAATGATAGAGCCGGGCGGTGGTGGCACACGCCTTTAATCCCAGCACTCGGGAGGCAGAGGCAGGCGGATGTCTGTGAGTTCGAGGCCAACCTGGGCTACCAAGTGAGTTCCAGGAAAGGCGCAAAGCTACACAGAGAAACCCTGTCTCGAAAAAAAGAAATGATAGAAAGAGAGACCTAGTCGACTAGAAGAAAGACAGAAACACTGGATAGCTTTGGGAGGGCCTGGGTCAATACCCAACAGCCTTGTTCTTTATTCAAAAGGGCTTTTTATAACATGCCAAGGGGAGAGGCAAAAGACCTCCCCATTGCAAGATCAAAGCGATAATGTACAGCCGAGTGTAGACCCTTCTAAACACCTGGTAACCATGCCTATGGTCAAATCATCTCCTTATGCAACCCTGCTGGGTAAAGCAAGCTCAGATTCTCTGACTCTGAGTAAATTCTCACTAGGAAGCCTCTGTGAACATCATACCATACAAAGAGCATTTGATGGAGCTAGAAACATCACTCAGTGGTTAAGAACATTGCTGCTTTTGCGGTGGTCCCAGGTTCAGTTCCCAGAACACACAGGGAGGCTTACAGCCATCTGTAACTCCAGTTCCAGGGAGTATGGAACCCACTTCTTGAATATTCTTAGCTCTTCTGAACATTCTTAACTCATTTTTGCTGCTATAAAATATACTCACTACTTGTCACTATTTTATGAAGAATTTTTATTCATTCTTTCTTTGTTTGTTTGTTTTGTTCTTTTGAAAACGGGTTTCTTTGTGTGGCCTTGGCTGTCCTGGACCTAGCTCTGTAGACCAGGATGGCTTCGAACTCAGAGAGATCTGCCTGCCTCTGCCTCCTGAGTGGTGGGATTAAAGGCACGCACCACCACCAACTCAGCTTTTATTCATTCGTAAATATGAATCTTAACTATTTAAGATATTTGTTGTGCATATGAAATACATGAAGAAAAGCTTTCTTGAAAAGCTGACTTTGTGACCCAGTGCCCCCAACTGTCTGTCTCATGTTTACCTCTCTCTTTCCCATACTTACTTTGCTTTATAAAATAAGTAGATTTTATAACACAAAATGTTGTGCTTTGTTTTGCAATTGTTTCTAGTATAACATCTGTCTTATCAAAAGTGTGGTTCTTTGCATCTTCTGTGGCACTGACAGCTCTGGCTTGGTGAGACATTGAGAAAACCCTTAGCAATGATTGAAACTGGTAAAATTTACATAACATGGGGTTTATTTCAGGGTATCTGAGTTTAATCCAATGTAAAATACAGAGGAAAATGAACATGAAAGGAAGTCAAATAAAGGCTTTTCTGTAATTAATATTTTCCACCTTTGACACAGTCTTTTTAGGAAAATGGACATCTCAAAATTGCCTCAATTTATTTAATTGAATCAACTGGACATATTAATATCTCTTGCTAGAACTGGAAACAATGGATGAGCGATACCATATTACTGAATATTAAGTAATATCTGAGGTTAAAATGAAAAAGAAAATTAACAAGCATTTTTTTTTACCACATATAGGTATTCAAATGTGCTTGTAGAATTCTCCCAGAGTTCTTGCTCTCCTCTTCTATAATACTATTCAGATGTGTGCATCTGCAAGTTTAGTATAATAATATGATAATGTTTGCAAAGAGGCACCACTGTACTGCTATTTTCTAATAGTTGCAAAAATCACTAAATTGAGTAAAAACTGTTTCATAAACAAAAGAAAACATATCTTTGGTCTGTCTTATAACTCTTCACCCAGTCCAACTGTAAACTTTGGTAATGAACTCTCCCACAGTAGTGCCTAGTCTCTTGAAGTCTTTGTGAAACCTGCCGGGCTCAATCTCTTTGAATTTG
The DNA here is from genome assembly GCA_902168425.1 of Peromyscus attwateri. Lineage (NCBI taxonomy): Eukaryota > Metazoa > Chordata > Mammalia > Rodentia > Cricetidae > Peromyscus > Peromyscus attwateri. Next base: position 8,761 of record CABHPP010126152.1, read on the forward strand.
AACATAAAAATTCTGGTTTGCCAGGCACTAGAACAATTCCATTGTTGTCCCCAGGCTTGCTTTCTCTAGGAGATCTCTTGATAGATGCAAAGAAAACTGATCAAATATTTGGCTTATAAATAATATTTGGAAACACTATATGACACAGAATCAGTTGGTTTATATTTGTGATGAAAAGCCATGAAAGAGAATGTCAGACAAACGTTCCTTCATCAGGTCCCAGCATTTCTTTTTGGGTGTACAGCTTTTCCAACTGTTTTATCTTCGTTATATAAACATTGTTCTCTCACTGAGGGACTCACATAACAGATAATGAGCTTTAATCAAAACTGGAACTTGCAAGTTAAGTCTTCCAATGAAAGAGAAGAGTCATATCTCAATGCCAAACCTGAAATTCCTAGTTTTGATCTTCCTGCTCAATGAGAAACTAACCAGACATCATATACTGAAAATATTGACTAATAAAATTAGGCAGATGGGTTTGAGGGTAGGAACGAATATGTTATTTTTTTCTGGCTCATTTAGAATTAGTACAATATTGGTCTTAACCCCCATCAATTCTTAAAGGAAATGGTGTTAGGAATTATATTAAATTATTTAATGCATTGTGTTATCTAATTATCTTTAATATTGCCACTATGAAAAAATGTTTATGTTTCATTTTATGTTATAAGTCATGATGTTTGGAAAAGTATACTGTGATTGCTTGAAGTCACTCTGTTTTTAAGAACACAAGAGGATTTAAGTGAGTGATAATAATGAAGAAATAAATGATATTTTAGATGGTGTCACATTGTAACCTAACAACAAACACATTATTAGGCTGTCTCGAATGCCCACTTCAGTCTAAACTTATTGCTTAATGTATGGATTATCCTTAAAGGGGGTGGGGGTTAAGTCAAGACATTGTTTTCATGATTCTTCTCACACATAAAATGGCATATTGCCACAAGGGAAATAAAATCATTGCTAAATCAAAGAGTCTGTTGAGGTATTTCAAGTAAAATGATCAAAATCATATTTTTGGCTTATTAAAAGTCTCCACACAACAGCCAGTGAATACTGATTTGTATGTAACTGTATGTTGTAGATTCATTCTCACATTGTATCTTTCCTATCGTCCCTGAAACTCTTGAACAATAATTCCTTCCCATATCACAGCAATAAAGTGAAAGAGACAATGGAATTAGGGAATGTTCTGTCAAACAAAAGGATACATTAAAATGCCCCTGGAGATCTTACAATAAAATGAAAAGATACTGTATTTGGCACTTCATTTCTTCCACATCCTGAAGCTCTGAGAGAGAGGAAGAGAGAGGGAGATAGTTGGAGAGAGAGAGAGAGAGAGAGAGAGAGAGAGAGAGAGAGAGAGAGAGAGAGAGAGACGCTGAACTGAGAGTGTAAGTAATACAATTGAATAGTGGAATATGAGACGGGAGTGAGACCTGGATATGATACTAGCATAATGGTATTACTTTGCTTCTTGATCTATCAAAATATTTCCATAGTAAAATATGCCCCCTCAGGAAGCATTGACAGATGGAGTAAAGTAAAACAATCCACCGTACCTGAGAACCGTGCACAGTGCCAGCTGGACCCATTTACAGACTGTGAAGAAATGTCAGTCATTATTAAGGAAAGTCCTCTGAGACCAAGAAGCACAAGATTGGTTTGAAAATGCCTCCCCTAAAGGGGCTCTGATAATGTACTGCAAGCTGAACCTATGACCATCACTCATTAACTCCTGTGCTAGAGGATCATTTTGTGTAATGCAGCTCCCACAAATACTGATGATCCATTGATTGTATTTCATGAACTACGCAATTCATTTGGAAATACAAGGGGTGGATGTTTGCTTGAGGCATTATATAATACTTCTCTCCTGAGGATTAATGTGTTAGTACTTGTAATGCACACTGAAGATGAAAATTGCTGTATAAATAATAGCCATTATCCTGTGGTACACACAGTAGCAGCTACTCCATTAGGAAAAGGAAAGGCATAATAATGTATGACCATGGTAAGAAGTCAGATGTAGAGTGTAGTACCAGAAATGCTCTGATGACACTATCCACTGAAGGAACCCACTTCCTTCAAAATGTGTTGAAGCACTAAATCATATCTGAAGAAAGACTTCATCATTAGCTGACAGAGGGATGGAAGGAGAGAGAGAGGGGTAAGAGGGAGGGAGGTGAGAGGGACGAAGACACAGAGAGAGAGAGAGAGAGAGAGAGAGAGAGAGAGAGAGAGAGAGAGAGGGGGGAGAGAGTGCTTTTTTTGCAGCCCCAGTATGCATGCAAGTTTGAAAGCAGTGTACTTCAGTCTGAGGCTGGCTCTAACCCAAAAGGTTACAATAGCAATGCTTTGCTCATTTTCAGCTTGCTAGCCCAGTGGTGTGAATGGACAATGTCCTTGATATTGTCACACCCTCCCTCAAGCCAGTAACATGACCTCTCCTGTGACTGGAGAAAGTTATAAACAACAAAACTCAAATTAAATTACAATTCACTAGTGATTAAAGTACAAATTTACTCTGAAGCCTTAATGGAAATGTGTGTCATCCAAAGAGGCTCACAGATCTGTCTCTCATTCCAAGAGTGAGCCACCAGAAGCTGTGCAGAAGTAGCTTTGTGTTTAAAAAGCTTCTTAATGCTAAGTAGCACTTAAAGCTTGAGCCTCAAATCTCAGAGAAGCTCTAAACTGGAATACATTTCTAAAGCAGTTACACCTAGCTTTTCGGATTTCACACAGCCTCTAAATGTTGGCATGTATTGATCATCTATTGATAGAGTCATCTCAAAAAATACAGTGCCTTTAATAATCTAAAAGTAGGAAAGGCAGATGCAGAATAAATGAACTGTTCTAGGAAAGGGTACATGTCAAACATAGAACCACATGTAAATATTTTATGCATATTGGATGATTTACTCAGCCTGACAAATCTTTCAGTTTCTTCATACAAAAGCAGAAAGAAGACAGTATTATATGCTATACAGAATATGGATATTAATATAATTAACATGTATAGTTCTTAAAATATAATCTGGCACCTATATTTAAGACAAAAGAAAATTTTCTCTCTGTCCTCTGTCTTTACATAAGTCTCATGAATTTTCAAAAATTATTATTCCCACAGCCTGGTGATAAGCTTTCCTTGGACTAAAGAACACATCTGTATTGGTAAATACCTAATAGGAGACTAACAATGGCCTCTGACAACAAAGGAATTTGATTTGTGAACTGAACTTGTTTGTAACAAAAGGCCTCAAATGGAGATGAAACACTTCAGACAAAAGTATATTTATTTAATAAATGATTATCAACATTTACAAATATCTTCAGCATCAGATCCCAAACTTAGAGAAAATAATTACTTACGTTTTAATTTTATTTGTATGAGTATTTTACATGCATGTATGTTTGTGTTCTATGTGTGTGCCTGGTGTTTGTAGAGGCCAGGCAAGGAGTTCAGATCCTTTGGAATAGGAGTTACAGCTAGTTATTAGCTATAATGTGGGTGCTGAGAACTAAATCCAGGTCCTCTGCAGGGGTGACAACTACTCATAACTACTAAACCATCTCTCCAGCATAATAAAATACTTTCATATGTGATTCTGGATGAATACATTGACAGCAGTACTCTGTAATACTCATGGAAATCATCTTTGTTTCCTTCCTTTTCTTCACCTCTCACGTTCAATTTTTTAGCAAATTCTGTGAAATATTCTTTTCCAAACAAAATTCTGAGTCTACCCACTATCACAATTTAAATTGCTCCAATTCTAGCCCAAGCAAATGTCTGCTGAACTTCCACCCTAGTTAGCTTTGTATCTACTCTTGCTGTTTACAATTTGTTCTCCACACAGCCTACAAAGTTAATTGTATGCTAATGTAAACCTTCTAATGGCTCTCCATTATAATTATAAGCAGATCCAAATCCTACCTTAGCATTAAATGCCTTCAATGATGTAGCCCTTGCCTAGCTCTCTGATTACATAGTATTATTTTCTGGGTCCAAGCTGCTCAAGTGACACTGACATTCATTATAACCCTTGACTACTAAAGTCCTGTTTTTCCTCTGAGGGAGCTTCATTTGCTATACTTTTCCCCATGAGTACTATTTTCCTACATGTTGTGTCTTGTTTCAGTCTTTTATGCTAATCTTGAATTAAATAATGACTCTTTAAAGGTATCTCCCCACACTTATCCCATTAACTTATTTTTTCTTGGAAACTATTTTATTCAATAATTCTTTTAACATCTATTGTCTTAACTCATATTATGAGTTCTATGTGAGGTCCTGATGTGCAGTAGTATACACTCATCATCTCTTAAGGATTAGCATGACTCAAAAATACCAGTCACTCCATAAATATTTCTTAAATGTATGAACCCCTTCCCCTATAAGTAACAGTTAGAGGGCCTAGATGAGTATAGCCTAGATCAGAAAAGAACATAGCTGAAATGTATTAAGAGACCACTATTTAGAAACTGATTATTCTTCATTTTTCCATAATGTAGAACTGTGGTCAGTCAAATGAAACCAAAAGGAGCTAGATTACAGATCATTATATTAAACACTTTTGTAATACTTTGTCTCAATGATGGACCCAACAACTCACAGAAGGTGAAATTGTGTCATTAGAAATTTTCAAGCAGAGGGAAGAAAACACTTGACAGAAATACTATACATGTGTTTCTTCTTAGGAAGTAGAGTTGGGCTGAATCAGCAATTCCGAAATGTCCGTCTAATAATGGCTAGGCTGTAGAGAACAATACAGATGTCTGGAAGCACCCAGATGACCTAAGAAGGGGAGTCATAGTAATACGCATTTTCCACAAAGATTCTTATGTTTCAATGGAACCTTGGGAAGATTCTAAAAGAAACATTCCCTAAGTACTCATTGTTTTTTATCTACAATGTTCCTAAAATCCCATTCACTAAAACTGCTGGATTACCAATTCTTGCACAGTTATAATATATAATAGGAATTCAATAAATGTCTGTTCAGTGTGTGGAGTATTTACAAGTACTTGAATAAAATATTCAAGTATATTTCTATAAATCAAAGGAGCCTTCCAAATGTTTCTATCAGGAATGGAATGGAATCTACACAAAAGATCAGGCTCAAAAAATGCAAAAAGTTTGTCATTTCTCACTAATGACAGTTTCTTGAAATTAATGCTAATGCTAGTTTTTATTTCTTTGTTTTATAACAGTAAGACGTGGAAGTGATAGGAGGTCTATTAGCATCCTGGAGTTGCCACAAAAAATTTTCTATAAACTCTTTGGCTTGAAACAATGGAAGTTTATTCTCTCCTTCTACTTTAGAGATCAAAACTCTAAAATCAGGTAAAACAATGTTGGCACAGGCAGTAAGAGATATATCTGAACCTGTTATGACTTCTACTTGTTCCTGGCCTTCTTTGCCTGTAAGAGCATGACTTTAACCTCTGGTTCCATCTTTGTATGTCTGTTCTTCCTGTGTGTTATGCTTTGTTTTCTTTTCTCTTATAATCAAGTCACTAGTCACTGGATTTAAGGTCTATCATAAAAACAAACCATAATCACTCTTTGAGATTCTTAATTAATTTTGCTTTGCTTTATTTTATTTTATTTATAGCTTTTTTTTGAGACAGTGTATATTTGGGGAACTTGGATTAGCCTAAAATTTGCTATGTAGCCTGGGGAGGCCCACTAAGTTTTCCTAGTGAGATCTGAACTTGCTTTACCCAACAGGGCTGCATTAGAGGATTGCTTGACCACGTGCGTGGATACCAGGTGATTGGAAAGGGTCTGCATTTGGCTGTGCTAGGGGAAGCTCATTTGCTCCACCCCTTGGCATTACTATAAAATGCCCTTTAGAAGAGACAGAAGGGGCTGGTGGATATTGACCCAGGCCCTCTTGAGGCTATCCTGTGTTTCTATTTGTTTCTCTCCCTTCTATCTTTCTATCTAAATATTTCTCACACATCCCTCCTCAAGACTACCCTGGGGAAAAAGTGGGAGCACGCCTCCTACAGAGAAATGGGTAGGACCCCCACAGCAGCCAAGACTGACCTTGAAGTGAGATTTATTTTTTGTCTCTGCTTCCCAAGTGTTGGGATTATATGTGTGATCTACCATGCCTGGGAACTTCCTGGTTTTTAATTATTGTCAATATCATAATAGCAATAAATATATCTGTATTTATTGAGAACTGTGGACCAGGTACTGAGCTTAGTAGTTCCCATGTATCACATAATATATATATATATATATCACCCATCTGACACTGGCTGACTACGATAGAAATTCTTGCATCATTTATCTCTTTTTCATAGTATATTGTGTGTATTGTGTGCTCAGTGCAACTGAATACATGAATAAACTAGGTTAATGCCATTGCAGCATTCACATTTTGTTCAGAGTCTCAGCCCATTTCTCTGTTCTATCTTCTGACTGTGTTGGTCTCTGTATAACATTACCTCCTCCTTTGTGCCCACATGTCAGTACTGACATACATGCCATTCTTCAAGGACTTCTGTAATGTATCTAGACAGGCCTATGGTAGAAAGATTTTTAAAGAGACAGATCTGCAGGGAGACATGCTTCAAATACCTTTTGTCTTCAAACCAATTCAATTCAAATCATAGTCTTCTCAAACCACTTCTGAAAACAAACTACATACTGCCACAAATATGCTGAAAATATTCCACTAGGACTGTTCATGTGTTAAATCAAGTAGATGTCAACATGTTCCCTATTTAGACTTATATTTTAACTAAGTCAATTTTTGTTTTAATCTTCCAATTCATACCCAAGAAGGGAAAGTACTCTGTTTATCAGCCTTGCTCCCCCTTTATGTTTTGGAAAGTAATAATTAGTATAACATTTCATTTCTAAATAGGGATACCATTTTGAAAATACAGGAAATTAGAAGTCAAGTGTAAATTTGTCATGCATTTGTGATCCCAAATGTAGGCAGCAGTCAGTCGATGCATACTGGTGGGGTCAATACTCCTATCACAGACTGTGAATGGCCTCCCTTGGCGTTATAAAGTGTACAACCTGTAGGGCAGTATCTAGAGACTCTGGTCAGGAGAACTGATTTAGTGTAACAAAGGGCCAATTCAAAAACACAATTGATTACAAAGAGTACAGATCCACACCAGTGATATTTCAAGTTTTAGTAAAGTCAAAGAGACTGCGCCACTGGCAGCTTGTTAAACTTGATAGTAGTCTGACCTGGCTTTGATGAGCTGAGGGAATTCTAGTGAAGGGCAAAGCTCAGAAATTTGGAGTTTTATCTGAACCTTTTCTCAATTCTTCAAACCTCCAGGTGCTAGATACCTCATGGGAACTAGCTTTCTTTTGAGATTTTGTTGTAATTTCCATTAAAGATTGTTAAGAAGGGGAAAAATATCTTAAGAGAATAACTTCAGGCACTCCAGTACTTCCAGTAACAGTAGGAAACCTGGCCATGCAGAAAGACTTGCTAGATCAAAGCCAGCCCTACAAACAAGGAAGTGACCATGCTGCTCATGGGCTTTTAGTGACTGGGCAATTTGTGCTGCCTCTGCCTCCATTTCAAGACAACTTCTGCATAATCTTATTTGATTAGTCATTCCATCTATTACCTGCAGTGATACCTATGATTTTCTGTTATACTTGATTAGCGCTTCTGTCTGGGTATATTTTCCAATAGTCAACATTTAATTCTTATTTCAGAAAAACTTCAGCTTGGCTTTTGTTTGGATATCTAATTTTCTGTATGTGATAAAGTTCAGAAGCAGACAATAAGATATGCTACAATTTATTAAATGTTTAGTGCATACCAGGAAGAAAGACTTCAGTAACATTTTGTGCCAGTGCTGGAAATCAAACTCAGGACTATTTAACACCAGTGCCTATGCTGTAAAAGTAGGGTGAAAATGTTAAGGTCATCAACAAACTCTTGCTTATATTGGACACACTGAAATATATACAATCTGATTTTCTCTTGTATTTGGATCTTTGTTATATATGTATCACATCCCTCATTAGGACAAAAGGATATAGAACCATAAGAAAGAACTCAGAAGTTGTTCTACATGTACATTTCCATGAAATAAGAAAACATAAAGTAGAAAGTAGACATGATTAATGATAGCCTGCCACAGTCATTCAGCTAATTCCTGATTCCAAAAATTGTAATTTATTTACATGTATTTATGACATGGAAAAGCCATGAGGTTTATTTTCATGAATCTGTTATCAGCTATAATAGTTACTATAAAAATAAAAAAATAAAAAAACCCAACCCACTTCCCACTTTTTTCATGAAATAAAAGAGTCATTGCTATTTCCATTTTATAGCAAAAGAAACAGATACAGTGAGACAAAAATGTGGTCATCCCCTTGAGAAGAGTCATAACATCAAAGAGCCAACTGGGCTGAAACTTATCTTTAAAATGCCGGCACTTCCTGAATATTCAGATTTTTAACTTTCTATGGATTCTGGCAGACA
>CABHPP010126154.1:0-25281 GCA_902168425.1 Peromyscus attwateri
ACATTTCATCTTTATATTATTTAAAGTTTAATTGGATTGTACTTGAATCAAATATTATATTTTTCTCAGAGAACTGAGCTACACTAAGGATATAGGTCTGAATAAAATAGCAAATGACATTTTTAACGACTTGAATTTTAATATCACACTCTAATTTAAAAACTTGTTTAGAAGTCAATAGTCCAATTCAAGGTTTTTTGAGATAGATTTGTTAAAGTAGACCTAAGAACAGATGAGGAGCAGTAACAGAATGTGGCTTAGCCAGAGCAGGCTAGGACTCTCATGTTCTAAGATATGAATAAAAACATCAGTGTTCTAAAGGGTAAGGGGATGACTTCAGTTTCAGCCTAGTTGGGTTCATCTAGATATTCCACAAATAGGACAGCCACTAAGCTGTTACTTGTGAGGATCAGGAAAATAATAATCTTGTGAGTGAAAGCTTTTAAAACCTTCCATTGCTTCATGTTCTTTACTTATTCTGAACAAGTTAAATGAGTTTGTTGTTGTTGTTGTTGTTTTGGTAGACTCTCTCATGCTTAGGTCTCTTCCTCTTTCCTTTACCTGATTTTCTATATAGCTAGATTGTGCAGAATCTTCCTTTCGCTTCTGGCTTTTTCTAGTTTGTTATCTTTGTGTTTCTAGTAGAGGGACCCCTGGACGGAAGAAACTGCACATGGATGTAGGTAGGAATGGGCAAGAATGACAAGGGGGTGTTGAGAGGAAAAGGGCTTGAGAAGGAAGTATGAATCACCTCATCTCGTGATAAAGTAAGAATCTGCCAAAGAACCTTAAATGTAGGAGGAAAAAAAAATCCATGAGCAAGAGAACAACAGTCCAAATTGAAATTATTAAAATTATAGGAAATAAGGAAGTGGCAAAATATTAACTTTAAGTGTGTTTTTATTTTATATTTTGGTTCATTGAGAGACTGGATTATAGGTTATCTGGAAATCCCTAGGTAGCCCAAATTAGTCCTAGAAGTGATAATCCTGTTGTCTAACTTCCTCAGACATGGGATTGCAACACTGTACCACCTGATGTTACAACATTTTATTATGCAAAGGCAAATAACCTACAATACGAAAATGTGACACCTGACGCAAATTTATGCATGTATTTTTTTGCTACTTACTTTGGATTTTTGTTTCAAATAGAGTATACACTGGAGCTTTATTAAAACCCTTACCCAGAGCAAAATGGAAGAGTGGGGAGAGACAAGACCCATGTGAATACACCTTGGGTCTGAATGGGGAAGTAGAATTATATCCTCCAGGATAAGAACAAAATATGAGAATAAACACACAGAAATTTGTAACCTGGGAGGCAATACACAAAGGGTATGCTCGTGAATAAGAAATGTTGATTTGTAAAATAAAAATATCCTCTGTTGAGATTAGGGCAAATATTTGTAAGCATTAAAATATATGAGGCCAGTGGGACATCACACACATACAATATACACACAAACACACACACACACACACACACACACACACACACACACACACACATATATATATGTATGCATGTGTATAAATATTTAACAGTTTTTAAGTAAAACAGTTGACTGGCTACATATGAAGTAAAAACAAATCTTTCCTAAATGTCTCCATTATCTTATGAAGGCCTACAGATTCAAATCTCCTTGTTTCTCTCCTGTGGTCATTTTGTGCTCAACAATGCATCTGTGGTGTTATGTGGTATTTATTTTTGTTGCTCTGAGGATATAACGTCAAGATCCATGTTCAGCCTTAGTCTAGGCCTATTACTCAGCTCACCAGAAATCCAAAAGTAACAAGTTGAGAATTTGCAGTCTTGCCTGATAATGTAATAAGGTGGAAATGTTTCTTCAGGCACATGGGAGGGGGCGGGATGAATACAGCATAAGAAGTAAAGTGTGAGCATATTTTATAAATATTCCATCCATAGAAATGAGAATTGGATCTGACGTTGGGATCATGAGCCTTGGGGTCTGAGGAGGGTATGAATCTTTACATACATTTTGAGATTACTTACTTGAAACCAAATAATCTGTTCTTTTAGAAATAACACTATATAATGGGTGTACTAGCAACACACTGACAGTGATTTAAATGTGAGCGTGAAATAGTGCATTGCTGTTGGCACTAATTACGGAGAGAATAAAAGCAAGAGGAGAGGTAGGCTGCATCAGTTATGAAGTACTAGAAGATGAATAGAAGGAAGAAGAGGGCTTCGCTATCGAGGTGGAGGGAAAGAAGGACAAAGTATGAAGAAGTGTTAACTAGAAGAACACACACACACACACACACACACACACACACACACACACACACCGAAAACACTACATTTGTATTTCAGGAATTATTAGAAATCTTAAGAGGGAAGATTTGCTACAGTAAAAGATTTGGAAGTGAAATCTAGATAGTAAAGGAAAGAAAGGGGAATGTTCATAGTACCAAAAATGGTATTCACCATAAAGGATTGCATTATTTCTGGAAAGAGAAAACCACTTTGTATGGGAGAAAGTGCAGCAGAGAAAAAAAAAATGGGAATAGGTTTTGCTTGTCTTTTCTCATTTTTCAAACTAGCCAAGCTCTATACATATTTTCGTGCAGAGAGAGAGTGCGGAAAGGCACGCAGTGATAGTCAGGTGACTATGACTTGGCTTGGTGCAGAGGAGAGAGTGTGGGAAAGGCATTTAGTGCTACACAGAGGACAATGACTTGGAGCAAAGTCCTAGAATATGGCTGTTTATGCAAAAAAGAAAAATAAGAAGAAAAGGTAGCTGTACTGTGACTCATAACGTTCTTTAACTGAATAAGAAGATGCAGATAAAAGGTGAGGTAAATGAAGATGAGAAACAAAAGAAGGTAAGAAGGTATAGATAAAATATGTGAGAAGAATTATAGAGAAGCTGGTTGAGGGGTGAGAAATAGACTTGGAGTGAGCAAAAACGGAAGTGTTGTAACTAGCATTATGTCTTAGTTGGGGTTTTATTGCCGTGAAGAGATACCATGACCACAGAAACTCTTTTTTTTTTTAATTAATTTTTTAAAATTTATTTTACATACCAACCACCGTTTCCTCTTCCGCCTCTCCTCCCATTCCCTCCCCCACCTCCTTTCTAAGCCCCGTCCCCATCTGCTCCTCAGAAAGGGTAAGGCCTCCCATGGGAATCAAGTTCAGTTCTATGCAGGCTCCCTGGCTATCAGTCTAGAGTCCACGAGCACACCGATCTCAGGTCATCTACCTCTGTGGGTCATAATCTTGACTCCCCTTGCTTATATAATCTCTCCTCCCTCTCTTCAACTGGACTCCCTGAGGTCTGCCCAGTTCTTGGCTGTGGACCTCTGCATCTGTGGATCATCTGTTGCTGGATGAAGGTTCTATGATGATAATTAGGGTAGTCACTAGCATGTTTACAGGGGAAGGCCAGTTCAGGCACCCTCTCCACTATTGCTAGGAGTCTTAGCTGGGGTCCTCTTGTGGATTTCTAGGAATTTCCCTGCCACGAGGTTTTTCCCTAACCCCACAATGGCCCCCTCTATCCAGATATCTCTTTCATTGCTCTCCCCTCACCATACCTCTCCCAAGTTGATCATTCCAATCCCTCATGTTCCCATCCCCATCTCTTCCCCTCTACCATACCCCCATGTACCCAGTTTACCCAGGAGATCTCATCTGTTTCCCTGTTCCAGAGTGATCCATGCATCTCTCTTAGTGTCCTCCTTGTTGCCTAGTTTTCTAGGGCTGTGGATTGTGGCCTGGTTATCCTTTGCTTTACATCTAGGATTCACTTATGAGTGAGTACACACCATATTTGTCTTTCTGTCTGGGTTACCTCACACAGGATGATATTTTCTAGTTTCATTCATTTGCTTGCAAATTTCATGGTGTCATTGTTTTACTTCTGAATAATTACTCCATTGTGTAAATGTACCACATTTTCTTTATCCATTCTTTAATTGAGGGGCATCTAAGTTATTTCCAGGTTCTGGCTATTATGAGTAATGCTGCTATGAACACAGTTGAGCAAGTGTCTTTGTGGTATGATTGTACATCCTTTGTGTATATGTCCAAGAGTGGTACCTCTGAATTTATTTTGTTGTTGTTTTTTTGAGATAGGGTTTCTCTGTGTAGTTTTGGTGCTTGTTCTGGATCTCGCTCTGTAGACCAGGCTGGCCTTGAACTCACAGAGATCTGCCTGCTCTGCCTCCTGAGTGCTGGGATTAAATGCATGTGCCACCACTGCCCAGCTCACCACTGGGTCTTGAGGTAGATTGCTTCCCCATTTTCTGAGAAACTGACATACTGATTTTCAAAGTGGCTGTACAAGTTTGTACACTCCCCAGCAGTGGAGAAGTGTTCCCCTTACTCCACATCCTCTCCAACATAAGCTTTCATTAGTGTTTTTGATCTTTCGCATGATGAAAAAAAAATCATGTTTAACAAATGGTGCTGGCATAACTGGATGTCAACATGTAGAAGAATGCAAATTGATCCTGTCTATCTATTGCCCTACACAAAACTCAAGTCTAAGTGGTCAAAGACCTCAACATAAATCCTGTTAACCTGATGGAAGAGAAAGTGGGAAATCACCTTGAACTCAATGGCAGAGGAGACCACTTCCTGAATGTATCACCAGTAGCAAAGACACTGAGATGGACAATTAATAAATGGGACCTCCTGAAACTGAGAAGCTTCTGTAAGGCAAAGGACACAATCAACAAGACAAAGTGGCAGCATATACAATGGGAAAAGACCTTTACCAATCTGACATCTGAGAGAGGGTTGATCTCCAAAATATACAAAGAACTCAAGAAACTAGACATCAAAATATCAAACAGTCCAATTTAAAAATGGGGTAGAGATCTAAACAGAGAATTCCAACAGAAGAATCCCAAATGGCTAAAAGGCATTTAAGGAATTGCTCAGTATCTTTAGTCATCAGGGAAATGCAAATCAAAATGACTCTGAGTTATCATCTTACACAGGTCAGAGTGGCTAAGATAAAAAAAAACAAACAAACAAACAAACAGAAACTCCTGCAATGAAAACATTTGGCTGGGGCTGGCTAACAGTTTTAGAGCTATAGTTGATTATTATCATGGCAGGAAGCATAGTAGCATGCAGGCAGATATGTTGTTGTTGGAGAGTAGCTGAAAGTTCTACATCAGATCTGCAGGCAGAAGGAAGAGAGAGTGTCATTGGGCCTGGCTTGAGCTTCTAAAACCTCAAAGCCCACCCCCAGTGAGAAATTTCTTCCAAAAAGGCCACACCTATTCCAAGAAGGTGACAGTTCCAATAATGCCACTACCTGTAGGTCTATGGGGGCCATTTTCATTCAAACCACCACAGAGTACTGACCTAAATCAATAGCTCCCCTATAATTCAAAGACAGGTGGATTAGGAAGCTTCCTTCTTTTTCTCTGTAGCTCCTTCTATGTTCTGGAGTATGTGCTAGGGCTTCTATCTACCCTTCTGGAAGATGACTAGATATTCTGGGGTTGGATTTAGTGTTTGTTTGTTTGGTGGGAATGGGAGTGAAATAATAATAGTGATAGGAAATTAACCAAATACTGGGATAGTCATTACTTACAATCTTAAGCAATGAACTGCAAAAGCAGCCTACCACAAGGGAAAGTAGACTAATTGTTAAAGCCTTTGTTTAGGATGTTTCTCAGGAAAGATATAGATATAGACAACGTCGATATAACATAGAAATGTTACCGTATTATCACATCCGTATGTTACACAGAATAAGAAATTCCCTAGAATTCAAATTCCACTATCATGAAGGTAAAATGCACATTCTTCAATTACAATGTGAGAACTCTGAATTCCAGTTATTAACAACAATTTCTTTCTTCTTGTTTTAGAAAAGAGGCAATAAAAATATCCAAACATCAGTGATACAGGTGAAAGCCTCAATGTTTTCTTAGACTGGCGTGCTCATCAATTCATAGCCATTAACATTTTGTCGAAAAAGGCCTTGGGAGGCTCATCATTGACTTAGTGTTTTATCACAAAAGTAACATTGAATTAGCAATATCTGTTTTCTTGAAAAGCAGAATATTTTCTGTGCACCAGGTGCAAATGTGGAGAAGATATTCAATTTAGTGAGAAAGGAATGCTCACATCTCTAATCTCACATCATTCTCAGATTTTATTCAATAGTAAAAATTAAGTATTTAAGTTATCAGAGGTCAGTAACACTCCTGGAACAAAAATTTGTTTATCGGTTTAGACACTTTTCAATGTCCTCTTCCTTTTGAATATCTATGTGCATGTCTAACTTTATTTCCACTAATATTATGATTTTCTTTATGTACAAAGATATATGAGCTAGCTTTCATAGATTCTTAAGAAATCAGCACAAACCCATGGGGAAGCTGCTGTTATGATCTACATGCTCCAAACTTTTAGGTGCAGAAAAAAAAATAGTAATATCCCTACCTTTCTGGACTCTCACTAATAGCAGATAACTCACAGCAGCTATTTTATCTTCTGTCATGAAAGCTACTCTTATGTGATTAAAATGGCTCACCAAGCACTCCCTGCTATCAGTTATACCAATTAAGGTCAAACCAAAAAAGAACAGCAGTCCTCATGGAGAACCCTACAGGCAACATAACCTATTATTAATTTGCAGGCATTATATGACAGCCTCTCCAGAAGTTACCATTAATTATATCTAGACAGCCATATACAATCAAGTCTCTTAAATCCACATTATTCTGTGTTTCTTGAATTATTGCGATAAACAAGCTCAAAATGAAAATATTCACTCTATTCTCATGTTCCTTACATCCTCACATGGAGAATATCTTAAATCCCATCTAATAAACTGCATCCAGATGATGCTCTGGATTCTCTGGATATGAGAATTGACTTCCATAGCCTCACTAGCACAACTATATTCATTGCTCAGAAACCTGAGAATGAAAACCCATTTATTGTACTTCTTGCATTGTCTATATACATAGTAAGTAACAGAGATGAAAAAAACTGAATTACAGCTTTTGTTTAGAAAGCAGAAGACCCAGAGAAGTCATTGATCCATGACATGGTGGAATCCAGCAAGGCAGACCACATGCTGTCCAATTGCCCAGAAAGAAATTAAAAGGCTGTTAAGCCAGTTTATATTCGCTAAGAGTAACTCTCTGGTCTGGAAAATTTATATAATTGAGTGTTATTTTCCCATACTATATAATCATATTTAAAGTAGGGGTTTAAATGTTTTTTTTTTTTTTGTTGTTTATTTGTTTCTTTGTTTGTTTGCTTTGCTTTGCTTTGCTTAACCAGCTTGTAGATCTCATCTTTCCTTTGTACTAGCCTTATGTCTAAGAGTTCTTTTAGTGGCTGTAGAGTCAAGCCCTTTGAATCTGGAGTTGTAGCTATTAGGCTACATAATTCTTCAACAACTTGGCAGATGAGTTCCTTCTAGGTAATACTAACTGGAAGGAGCCAAAACACTAAGACAATGTCCCAATGTCCGTAAACGTGTTTCATTCCTTTTGATCCTTGCTGCATTGTGTCTCTGTCTCAAGTCACTCAGACAAACCAGAGGGTTGACGTGGCTTGGGGAAATTCCTAAGACCTTAAGCACTGTTCTAAATGACTTTGTTCTGCTGAAGCATCTCTCTGGGTCCTGACTATTTAAACTTCCCTGAAATCCCACCTCTGTGCTACTTCAATTTACTACATTTGTCTATTAATTTTCATTTCTACTTTGAACTTGTCAATTAATGCTAACTGTTGTAGCAACGAGTGTCCAGAAATCACAGGACTTCAAATGAAAAAGAGATTTAACTGTTCATCATCCTTTTCAGAGTGGCTTACTTGCAAATCAATTATGCACTAAAATGGTTAATTAACTGCACTGAGGGCTCAGTAAAGTACTTGCTCTGCATTCATAAGGACTTTACTTTGATTCCCAGAACACACATAGTAAAAGTGGAGCATAGTGGTGCAAATGTTTAGTCCTAGTTATAGGAGGTGTAGATATACAGATACATGGCATTCCCCTGGAGAGACTATGCGGTGAGTAGCAAGCTACTCATTACAATGGCAAACAGAACAGTGGCCAGTGCCTTAGGAATGACATCTGATGTTGCCCTCTGGCTGTTGCTTGCACATGCACACTGATGCATATGCAACTCTACTCCACACATACACTTGCACACACAAACATGCACACACACAACAACAACAGCAACCACAACACAGACTGCTAGTAGCTGCTTTCCAAGTACGTCTAGTGCTAAGAGCCCTCACTGCCAAATTACTGCGGATGATGTTCTTTAAATGTATTTTCGGTGTAGTCCACAACAGAACAGCCTGATTTATCTATACTGTTGTCATCTTCTGACTCAGCATTAGGCTCATATCTTATATTGAAAAGTATTTTATTTATATATTTCACTTCAAAAAATTTGCTTCTGTACAAATATGTATAGCTAGTTGCTACTGATATTACTAACCATTACAAATTCTCTTCCAAATTCTCCTTCTTTTATAAAACCAGTGTGAGTCTTTCTGATTTCATAGCTCTGGTCTGCTCTTACTCTCAAAGTTAACTATAGACTGCATATTGTTCTACTTAATATTACTATTATATATAAGACATGTTCATTAAGGATTGTTACCTGGATGCTTCCTACAGAGTGTTCACAAGTATTCCTTAAGGCTCACAGTTTATTTTCTTGTCTAATGATATCAAAGTATGTTGGAAGGACACTTATGACCCAGGTTAGTCATACACTAGATGAAATTAGATTTTTAATACTAAATGGTTTTTTAAAGAAAATATAATAAATTCAGGGAGAAATGATCTTACATAGTTTATTTCATTTCCTTTAATCCCAACTTTAAACATAAACTATTCTCTACATACAGAGTATAGTTAAACTGTCATGGTCAGTCAACTAGGAAAGTTTTACACCTAGTAAATGCTCATGCTCGTACCAAATTCTAAAATGCAAATGACTGTTATGAGTGAAGAATGTTGGCCCATTAGTTGCATTATTTTCTACAGTCCAATTCCTGTTTCTCAAACAAATACAAGCCATGTGCCAGTTTGAAATAGATTTTTCATGGGTAGCTAATGTGGAAATATTATGTAGTCACTTACTGCTAAGGCTGGAGTTTTAATTAGGGCTCTTTAATGTTCATTTTATTGCTAACATTTTATCATATATGACACTCTTAAATTGAAGCCAAGGCCATGCTTGACTAGCATTTAAATGTGTGTGAAACTTCATGTCTCTCCAACTCACTAAATATAATAGTCATGATTAGTGTTCTGATGATATTTTAAAAAGCAAAATTGATTCAGTGATTCAATATGAAAAGCTCCTTGAGTCCACTTTTGTTCTGAACTGTAAATAGCATGGCACTTATAGCAAAAAACAGATGAATTAGAAGAATAAAAAAATATGCAAATGACTCCAAAGTACTTATCACTCCCAAACACCCCCAAAAGATACTTCTTACTGTGTTTATTTCATATATCTATGGATATGTTTTATAACAATGTGAATATATAAGTACACAGTCCTACTTTTTCTTTCACACGTTTCATATCACTTGATAGTCTACAAATCTAATCTAACTAGGCTAGGATGAGGACTTTCTAATACATCTTTTCTGAAACTTCTGAAACATCTTCCTTTCATAGCATCCAAAGTTGTACCCTAGGCTGAAGGAAGCAGGCACTGAATTTGAGTTTCTCAGGAGAAATCACTAAGGAGACATGTTCTCTCTTTAGGAGGGGATGGAGCAGGGAAACCAGTTTTAATATGGAAGAAAGGATTAAAAGGCAACACACATGCTGTTCCTTCTGAGACAAAAGCTAATGGCCCAGCCTTATGGTGTGGGAGGTGGTACCATTTCTCAAGTTTTACTCTGCCCAACTTCTAGCTAGTATGGAGAGAATCCAGGAAGTGAAGAATATATCTGGACAGGCAAATATTTATACATATCTGTGAAGAGTGGGAGTTGAATAGTTTCAGGAGTTGAGCACATATTCTAAAATTATGCCCTTTAGAAATCAAAGTCTCAATTCTTTTCTTCCTTAAAAAATATAAAATTGAATATATTATATCATTCCTGTAATGGATTTTATTACCACCCTTTCCTAAATTTTGTCACTTTGACACAGAAGTAATTATTAAAATGTTTAATTTTGCATTAGCTGAATTATTCATGTTTGATAACTGAAGTATATGTATGTGTGCACATACACATGCATGTGTGTGTGTGTGTGTGTGTGTGTTATAAAAAGCTTGAGTATAGAGTTCATATATTCTCCACTCAAGAATATATATTGTGCTATTTATTGCTTTCAAAACTGAATTTCTTTCAAGTGCCAATGCTGCACATACAATATTTAACACAAAAGGCAAAAATCCTACATAAAACTAAAAACTAAAAAGATAAATTCCCATTTGAACATGTGTTCTAGATACTTTCTTGATAGATCTTCATGTGACTGACTCTCTAAATGAAGCAGCAGGGTTCATTCAAGTAGGTGACATCCATAGGACCCCACAGTTAGAGGTAAGATTCCAGCAGGGAGGCCCAGTTTGCTCCTTGTTATTTGATCCATGTGCCTACTGAGATTCAAATGTGTTGGATCTCAAATAGGTTTATCCAAAATATTCCTGATGTGAACACTTTGCGTTTATGATGAATATTATTCGGACTAAAGAAATAATATAAAGTTTTACTTATTTTCTACAAAATTTACTGTAATCTTTAGGGGGAAAAACTGAAGTTTAGTTGAGAAAATTAATTAGGTGAAAATAGAAAAGGTGATATGTAGATGCTCTGTGCACTGAGGAATTAACTTATTTCTCTCTCCCTTAAATTTGAAATAAACTGGACATTCTATTTGCCTTGAGGTTTGAGAGGAAGAATGCATGCAGCTGTAGTCACAACAACCCCCTCCCAGAGGAGAAAGCCCAGAAACAGACTGCAAGGAGAGGAAACCATAAAGCATACTTATGTGAACTGTGTCTATCTAGACTGATTCCCAATACACGGCTACATTTTTTTTTCAGTTTTCTTTTTTATTCTTCATTTCTTTGCAATTAATTAGAGTATTTGATAGTAAAATTGCTCATAATGTAACTAAGCCTGAGGGAAACAGGAATTGTGAAACAGTTTCACTTGGAAGATATGATCTATTTCTGCATGGGATTTTAGCAAGTATTTTCCTGTGAGGTTAAGCTAAACCTGTCATATCAGAAAGCAGCTTAACTAGATCTTAGAAAGAAGTAGATTCATCATTGCCAGGAGATGCTCCTCTGGGTGGGGGTGGGGTGGGATTTGGCCTTCCAAGGACATGAATTACAACTTATTGTCTCCAATATAAAAGAAAGTGGTTTAACTCATATTTATCCCAGAGCTACAATTTGAACAAGCTCTTGAAGAATGTAGCAAAAGGTATAGCCAAAGTATGAAAAATTATGCTAGTCATTAATTAATAAAATATGTATAGATGATAATTTCATCACTGATTAGCATGCAATATGAATATAAATCTTTGTGAAACAGGTTAAAATTTATCAAAACTTGCAGAGAAATGTAGAACATACAAAATAGACTTCGTAGTTGAGACTTGAACAGAAATATGTGATATATAATAATAATTGTGTAAAGATAACAGTGGCATGCACCTTTAATATTTTGATACCTCTTCTTGTCACTATAGTAAGTTCAAACCTTGCCGCTTTCTGTTTTAAGTGCCCAGTGCCAGGTCAGCACATTGTCTCTAGTTAAGTCATGTGTCATGGTAAATTGTAAGCTATTGGGATTCTCCTTATACACTGGGCACGGCACCTGTATGTTTTTATGGAAACATGTGATGTCATCTTCAAGGCTTCTAGTCAATAGTAATCAAGCTGTCCATCAAGCTTTTAAGAAAATAAAATGTGCTTATGGTTTGGATTTGGATAATATAGGATGGTAATTTCTTTTCTCTTATTTCCTTTTCTATTTTCCTCCTATTCTTGAGAAAAAATATGTTGGCTTGTTTGTTTGTTTCTTTTTGAGACAATGTCATTCTCTCTAGCCCAGACTTTCCTGGAGCTCACTCTAGCATTGTTTGGTTTGGACATTTGAGTCTCCAAAAGATTTATGAGCATCCCAATTGCTCTTTACTGGAAATCTTCATGACAGCATGAACACATATTTGTGTCATATGAAGTGTATAAAGATAATACCTTGAATTGTACTGTATTCCATGAACTTGTAGCCTCCTGTATGTGTAGTTAACAAATGTGTCTCACCATATCTGGCATTGTGAGGCAAATTTAAGGTCCTGTGGGGGGGAGCCCTCAAAGGATATTGGAGCTATAACTCCTCCTGTCCATCTCTCACCCTGGCGAAGGTGAAGGAACATCTGTTGCTACATGTTCCTATCATACAGCACTGCCCTGCACAGGCCTAAATTTGTCTGTCAATTGACCATGAATTTAAATGACCATGAGTCAAAACAAGCCTTCCACCTTTTTCCCCTTCAAAATGAATATTTCAGGCTATTTTTAAACATTTTTGTTATATTTTTTAATTACTTCTTATTTTTGAGATTAATATGTTTGTATCATTTTCCCCCTTCTATTTCCTTTTCCCATAATCTACACATATCCTTCCCTTACTCTTTTTCAAATTCATGGCCTATTTATCTTCTTGTTGTTACACACACACACACACACACACACACACACACACACACACCTAAAAACATAAAAGTATTTTTAAGTTGGTTATCTCATGCATTTTGCCACAATAGTATCTGATTAAAATATAATGCTTTATATGAGTTTCTGAAGAATTGAGGTGTCAGTGTCCCCAAACTACACGCTATTTAAGAGACAAATATGTATGTGTGCGCAAATAACCTTTCTTATTTTTTTTTTGCTCATTTTCACCTAAAGAAAATACTATTAATTTTTAATTTTTTCCTACTGGTAAGCATATTTTCTCTACAAACTCTACAATTTAAAAGTGCTTTAAAATAAGATAAAGTGTAACATAGAAAGAAAAATAGTTTGCAAAAAATAAATGTGTGGTGTATATGTGTGTGTTATGTTTCGATGTAGCTAGTATATTAGAGTTTTCTATTTTATTTCACCCACCAAGCTACATTACTAAAAAAAAAAAAAAATACAAAAAAAAACTCTATGTGTACTATAGATGTTACAAAAAACATTTTTGCGGAGTCATCTAAATTCTTTGGGAACTTTATGTCTGTCTTTCATTCAGCAATATAACGTCCAGTGCGACTCGTACTATTGGATAGGGATGATTCAATAGGAGAGCAAATTGTAAGTACTTTGAAGCTGCAGTGCCTCCCCACAAAGTGCTGAACGCGCTTTGAATTCCATGTAGGGAAATACTTTATCTTCACTGAACTGTCAGGGTGGAGAAACGGAATATGGCAGCAGTTATAAACATATCACACACAGACATTTATTCAGACAAATAAAGATGTAGTTGTGTGTCATTTTAAAGCTCAGCTTCTTATGCTCTTGGCAGAAAGCTACAACAGAGTGCATTGGTAGCATGGAGTTTGAAAAATGTATAATGAATCTACAAACAACACTATCCTTTATAACAGTTATTATTATTATTATTTCTGTTATTTCAATTTATTGATTATTTATATTAATAAAACCATACTAGTTAAAAAAAGGATGTTCCATTGTAAAGGCTTTTAAAACAATCGTCCTTAATTTCATGTACTTTCTAGAAGATATATTTAGATTTTTAAAAAAACTTCTTGATTTGTTTAGTATTCCAGAGATGGAAGAATAATTTCACATGATTAATGGAGTTTTTGTATATATAATATATAAATAAATAGTTCACACAGAAAACTTACCTGCACCAAAATATAACAATATCAATACATAATTTCACATCTGTCCATGACAGAGAGCTGTTTACTTTCTCCCTCACTGCAAATCAATACAAGATAAGATAAATCAGATGAGGCAAGGGTGTTTATATTATGAATGAAAGAAGGAACAGGTTTACAGGAATAGATGAAGTAAACTGAACAATAGCTATGGATTTCTGCCTGCAAGAACTTTCCTGACCATAGAGTAGCCTGAGTTAAGAATACTATCTTCAGTTCCTAGAGCATGAAAATGTAAGACTTTGTTAGTCGTGAAACATTGCAGTAAGTGCTGCTCTGGTTTTGCCAGCAAGGCTGCACATTCCCATCCTGAGATTATGTGAATATTTGTTTAGACATAATATTCAGTCTTTGATAAAATGTGTCAGAGTAATGGAAGTAATACCATGTGCAATAAACTAGAATGCTGTGATTGTCTCAATGATAATGACCCCCATAGGTTCATAAGGAATGGCGTTATTTGAAATGATTAGGATGTGTGGCCTTGTTGGAGTAGGTGTGGCCTTGTTAGAGGAGGTATGTCACTGGGGGTGGGCTTTGAGTTTTCAGAAGCTTAATCCAGGCCCAGTGGCTCACTC
Source organism: Peromyscus attwateri (assembly GCA_902168425.1). NCBI lineage: Eukaryota > Metazoa > Chordata > Mammalia > Rodentia > Cricetidae > Peromyscus > Peromyscus attwateri. The sequence continues at coordinate 14,485 of CABHPP010126154.1, forward strand.
TTTCTTCCTGCTGGCTGACAATTCCGGTGTAGAACTCTCAGCTACCTCTCCAGCACCAGATCTGCCTGCATGCCAAATTGTTTCCTGCCATGATGACAATGGACTAAACTTCTGAACTGTAAGCAAGCCCAAATTAAATGGTTTCCTTTATAAGAGTTGCCATGGTCATGGAATCTCTATCCAATAATAGAAATCTTAACTAAGACAAACACCAAGCTATTTAATCAAACCTGCAGGTAAGACATACAACTAAGAAAAGACTTTGTAGTAGGACTGTTGCAATAAAATAGAAAATATTATTCTAGAACCATCCTCCAGGAAGACTGAAAACAAGGCTGAGAAAATAAATATGTGCCATTAGATTTATTATTGCTAGAATATTGTGAAGCATCTTAAAGGTACATAAAAGTCTGATTATCAACAATGTAATCCATAATGTGTATTGCAGTACTTATATTTACTAGGTCTGATGAAACAGAAAGGTGGCCCAGTTTTAGAAGCAAACACATGGTGTATATATCAAATTTAGGTTATAAATATGTCCTTTTGTTATTACAAATAGTGATTTACATAAAATATAAATATGAATAATAAAATAATTCAATAAAGATGGTTACTAAGAAAAACCTAAATGAAAATTCCAGAACAGTAACAATAATACCCAATATGAGAAAGTAGATGGTAAAATACTGTTAAATTATTTGATATAATAAAGAAAAAACAATTAAAACCAAAAAAAAAGATACTCAGAAGAAAAGGAAAGGTAAAAAAAAAACAAGTGCCTCAGTGATCCATAGAAAATGCCAAGGATTCTAACCAATGTTTTATTGTCATTCATGAAAGGAAGGAATTATGCAAGGGATGAACAAAAGCAGATGTTCTTAACACAGTGGAGTTACACCTTTATCATAAATTAAAAACATGATAGAGTAAAAATGGGTAGAGCACATCTAGTTTATTAAGTATGACAGCTTAGCATCCACTGCATTGTTGGGATGCAAGTTGTTAACCTCTGTGGTGACGTGACCGACTTAGAATTGCTGCTCCCTGCCACTGCTCAGCACAGGGAAGAGCATAATACAACATGTTACTGATCATCAGGACCAAAATTCAAATGCCAAAATATGGTTACTTTTGAATAAGTACTGCTCTTTACACCACCACTTTTACACCATTAAAAACCAAAACCTGATAAGTTCATTGACAGTAAATCCAGTCAATGCTGTCTGTATTTCCCAAATATCGTTTTAAACTTAAGAATCAGTAAGATCCTGCACACACGAAGTAATCCCCAAATGCAATGAATTCATAAAATTCCCACAGTAGTCACAGATTACCCATTCAGGGAAAGCAGAAGACTATAATATCCTATTTACTCACAGCAGCATAATAACTCTGGTCTCAGGTATTTTTGTTTGTCTCTTTTAATCATTTGTTTTGTTTTGCTTTTTCTCTTAAAAGCTAAAACATCAATATCCAAAGCTAAAAGGAAAATATTTTTTTTTTTTTTTTTTTTTTGAGACAGGGTTTCTCTGTGTCGCTTTGCGCCTTTCCTGGAACTCGCTTGGTAGCCCAGGCTGGCCTCGAACTCACAGAGATCCGCCTGCCTCTGCCTCCCGAGTGCTGGGATTAAAGGCGTGCGCCACCACCGCCCGGCCAGGAAAATATTTTTGATATAACTTAAAGTCTAAGAATAACTATCCTTCAAATAACATTTAGAAAGGAAAAGAAAAAAAAACATATTTTCTCATGAGAAAAAGGTCAGAGACCCTAGCCGACAGCACAGTACAAATGTCTATTGATGAGAGTCATGGATGGAGAAACATGCATTTAATACCAACACTGGGGAGGCAGAAGAGAAGGGCAGAGGCAGGGACAGAAGCAGGGGCAAGGACAGGGGCAGAGATGGAGGTAGAGGCAAAGGGACAGAATCACAGAGATCTCTGTGAAGTCAAGGCCAGTCTGGCCTATGTAGGGAGTTCCAGGTAAGGTGGCTCCATTGGGACACACTGTCCCAAGATAAAATAAACTCTGGTAGCCTAATCAATAACAACAGAACACAGAAAATTTAACTTTGGAAAAACGAAGACACCAAAATAGAAAATACTGAACACATATTAACAACTTGAAAATAAATTTTGAAGTCCTCCAAATGACTAGCTACTTTATAAAATTTAAAGGTGTTGATATATATGAAAAGAAGAGAAGATAGACAGCTATATCTATGTGTATGATTATACCCATATCTGTCTGTTCATGTTTATGAAGAAGCCAAACACACACGCATGTAAATACACACACACACACACACACACACACACACACACACACACACACACCACATACATTTGAAAGCCAAACTAGTAGAAACACACAAACTATGAACCAGTAGCTGAGGAATCCCAACTGGATCAGGCCCTCTGGATAAGTGAGACAGTCGATTAGCTTGAACTGTTTGGGAGGCCCCCAGGCAATGGGACAGGGACCTGTCCTTAGTGCATGAGCTGGCTGTTTGGAACCTGGGGCCTATGCAGGGACACTTTGCTCAGCCTGGGTGAAGGGAGGAGGGGACTGGACCTACCTTGACTGAATCTACCAGGCTGAGCTGAATCCCCAGGGGAGTCCTTGCTCTGGAGGAGATGGGAATAGAGAGTGGGCTGGGGGGAGGGGGGGGAAGGGAGGACAGGGGAATCCGTGGCTGATATGTAAAATTAAATTAAATTATAAAATAAAAAAATAAAAATTAAAAAATTAAAAAAAGAAAGTAACTAAGTAAACTGGATATACACCCCATAAGTTCCTTATATTGTATGAAATTGTGCTTTTGAGGTAGACAGTTCTGATAGGAAAGCACATGCTCTATAATTCACAAGAAAATGTTTTTAAAATAATTCTCATGGTGAACAAGACACATAAGTAGAGAAGAAATATAGAAACATACTCAAGAAAGAAGGGAACGGGGAAGTAAAAAATCCCAACAGATTGCAGGACAAATAATCAGTAAGAGATAAACATGAGCAAAACTGGATCAATAATTGTGATAATTATTTAGGGTCAAACTCCAATTAAAAGCAAAGATTGCCATCTTGATTTTTAAAAATTCTAAACTAGAAAATATATGGCAATTATTAATAACCTTATTATTACCCATCATATACCACACAAACACAGAAAAGATAAAATCAATAAATTAGCAAAAGTACATTGTATAAATATAATCCATAACAAAACTAGACTGGTTATGATAATAACCAACAAATTTAACCCCTTGGTAGGGAGACTAATAATGATTTTTTTTTTTTTGAGAAAAGGTTTCTCTGTGTAGTTTTGGTGCCTGTCCTGGATCTTGTTCTGTAGACCAGGCTGGCCTGGAACTCAGAGATCCACCTGGATCTGCCTCCCGAGTGCTGGGATTAAAGGCATGAGGCACCGCTGCCTAGCCTAACACTGAATTTTTCAAAAAGCTGTTTCACAATTATCTCATCAAAGATTGAACACTTCCAAATGTATACATTAGTTGCAGTGATTCCAAACAGAAATTCAGTAATGAAGAAAATAAAAAGAGGTGGGCAAAACTACAGAAAATTTTCAGAATCTCTTAAAGTGTGCAAAAGAAAATGCTTCTGAATTTTTTATGTTGGAATACATCTAGAAGAATCCACACCAATTTATTATCAAGGTTTTTTAATCAAGTGGTTCTTGAACCAAATGAATAATTTGACATTTTTTGTATGTAGATTTATATTGTTCAAGTATTTACCCTTTACAAATATAACAATATGCATAATGTATTTGATCCTGTTTGCTACACTAGGAAGCATCTCTGCTGGTGGCTGAATAAGGCTCTGATCCATGAGTATAGCAGAATATCGTTAGGAGTCAGTTCATCACTAATTTTTTTTAAAGATAGAAAGAGTGTAGATGTGGATGGTGGTGAGATAGGGAGGAATTGAAATGAGTTTGTGGAGGAGAAACCATAATTGAAATATATTGTATGAAAAAATTTTCATTTTTTTCAAGAAAATAAAAAATATAACCATATTTAAAATTAAAATGTCCCCTTCCATGAAATAGAGATCCTTCATTTCACATCTTTTTTCCCAATAATTTGAGCTGAATATTTATTCAACCACTATTGTGCAATTGAATTGTTTCCTAGTGTATAAATGACAAATGATCAGAAATTTACTAGTTTGGAATGATATAGCTAAAGACAGTTACAGTTATAGAGTTAGATGTTGCTATAATTTGGATGCTGAATGTCCCACAAATATCCATGTAATTAAAGGTGTGGCTTCCAGGGTAGTGAGACTGGGAGATGATGGAAACTTTCCTTGTAAAATGTCAGCTTAGAGGTGTGTGACACTCATATAGTATAAAAGTCCAGTCTCCTCCTCCTCCTCCCCTTCCCCTTCCTGGCCATCAAGTGAGCATCATTGTCTTGCCAGCGTTTTCTTCATAATGTGCTGCTGTGTAATAGGCCTAAGAAGATGACTTCTTCCTACAAATATTTATTCAAAATTTTCTAGATTCAATTGGGCTGAGTGTTTCCAGTTTTTTTTTTTAATTTTTATAGAGTGCCATGAAAGTTACATTAATAGTCTCATCATGTAAATTAGGAGTGTAAGCAACTTGACCAAACCACATGGTTGTTAAATAGCAATGTCAGAATTTGAAGCCCGAAATCTTGCTGAAGAATCTGTTCTTTTGCTACCATTTACACCATTTCTGGAAGCTAGATTTTGGAAGGTTCACTTGAAAATGATGATGTCTTAGCTATGAGCACTTTAGATGTTTTACTAAGAAAAAAACAAAATTTATATTACACATTTGTAAAACATCATTGCAAAAAGAGACAATGAAGTCAATAATTTTAAAGACACCAACAACTATGCAATTTACAGAGTTGTAAGATGAACAAAAGCATTGTCTCTGTGACTGAGAAGACTTAAAATCAAGGCTGGCTGACCATTTTCCTGCTTATCATCCCTAATGAAATCACTTGATACCTCAGTGTCATCCCCACCATCATAACCTGAGGATGTCATTATGGCCTTCAACACATGCTAAAAGCCACAATAAAGAGTGTAGCCAACTGTAAGTATGTCCCTTATATTTTGAAGAGTAGATTTACATTAGAAGTATTCAGAATGGCATGGACTATTTGCAAGAGATATGAGTAAGCCACCCAGTTATGTCTGTCTTCCATGAAAAGACTCTCAGCAATTCTCAGACCAGAACAATGTATCTTTCAGATCTAGAAATGACTACATTTTCACTTTTAAAATATGCTTATCTTTGCTCTGTATCTAATAACACTTTCCCTTTGTCAAAACACCAAATTGGTCTATATTTTCATATTGATTCCTATTTTATTTTATAGTTCATTTATGCACCCTCATTTAAATTATACAGATCTAATATATACACAAATGTATTTAAAGATCAGCTCTGAATTAAAGAGCATTTTAATTATTTTGTAAAATACAAAAGTTCATTATAAATGGATGTGTCCTGTCCTTCCACCTTTTCCCAAAGAAGCAACTCAGAGCTGAATATGAATTCTAAATGCTCAGCTGATAGCTCAGGCTTGTTACTAGCTAACTCTTACACTTAAATTAACTCATATTCCTATTTATGCTTTGCCACATGGTTCATGGGTTGTTATTTCCTTATTTTACATGTCCTGCTTGATTGGCTACTGGTAGTGTCTTCTGACTGCTCTTCCTCATCCCAGAGTCCTCTGTGTCTGGCTGTCCCACCTATACTTCCTGTCTGGCACTGGCTTGCCAGCACTTTATTAACCAATTAGAGAAATACATATTCACAGTGTACAGAAGGATTATTTCACAGCAATTCATTGAAAATTTATAATTATATTATTTCTTTAAACACTCAGATCTATAACCATATAAGTGATATTTGTATTTATATGCCAAATTTTGTTGTTATGGTATAACCTCAATGTAATGAATGTAATGTTTCATTATAATACAAATGAAAGTTTCACCTATATATCACAAGGTAAATGTCAATATTTATATATAAAATACATAAGACAAAGCCATAAAATAAATACCACTATTCACAAGCAACATAAGTACATCTAAAAATAAGCTTTAAGAATAATTCTATTTGAAAATTAATGTATAAAAATTGGAATATTTAAGTAAGCAAAATATTTTCCCCAAACATAAAAAGAAACATTAATATAGACAATTTTTCTCTAATTCTGAGAAAAGGTGGAGAGTGCTTTCTCAATTATTTATTATGTAAATTGTGTGAAAACTTAGTATTTTAAAGTAAAGTATCTTGGCCATGCTAAAGATTTCAAGTAAAAGTATACTATGTTAGCCTGTAAAATTTGTTATTACATCAAGCTATAAAATCTTTGAGTGTTTCACCCTGTGAGTCAAAGAAGAAAGAATACACCAGTTATGCATCAGAGAGTCAAGACCCAGTGCTTTTAATCAATGAAGAATGAGTTTCTTGCGAAAAAGATTATCAGTCAGAAATGGAAATTGACAATGTGATGTGGAGGATGCTAGAAGTGAGTGGAAGGGTATGTAGGCAGAATAGATGCATATGCAAAGGGCCTGGGATTTTAAAATGAAGCATGTTTACAAGAGAAAAGGAGGCGTTTCAAAGGTTTGGAAGTGTGAAAACAAGCAGTAATATGAAAAGAACAATGGATTAAAACATTTAAGGTGAAGAGAGCTATCAGAGCATATTATCAGACCCTATAGCAGAAAGATTTATGGAAAGAAATGGCACTAATATGTCATTTGTGATGGAGAAGAGAGGAAAAGTAAGGTGTAGAGGCTAATTCAAGGTTAAGCTAGAGAAATTGGGGTCAGAACACACATTTCATTCTAAAGCATATTAGAAGAATTCCTTTCTCACCTTTAAGAATACGGACCCTTAAAAGATTTTGCACAAAGCCTTGAGGAAGTGGGGGTAGTGTGCTAAGGATCTGCTTCATTTATATGACAAATACCATTCACTGAGACTCTAATGTCCTTCCACACAGAAGAAAACTCTAAAGTACAACGCACTTCTGGCGTGCTCTCAATTAATCATGAACTCTATTACATTTAATCAATCCAAGATGATTCACAAGGTACTCGAGTGTCTTGATATGCCTCTTGGTCCTGGTTGTGCATATTGAAAATCAATAGAGTACCATAGATACACAGGCTGCAAAATATTGGTCTGAATCAGTCATGGTGTTATTATACAACTTAAAAGTTGCTTTTCTCAGGAAATTGTTTCTAATAGCTTGCTGGAATTTTATTAACTCAAGCAGGAAAGAGAAATATTTGACACTCCAGTCTTATCGGAAAAGTTATGCTTCTTTTAACTCACTGATAATAAACTTGGTACACATTTCGTTTAATGGTACAATTTTCTCCTTGACTGAAAGTCCCTGGAAACCAAAGTATGAGTCCTCTTTGTGCCTTTATCAACAGTGTCTGGTTATATAAGGTCATCAAGGTTTGTCAGTTAAGAGAAATGAAATTGATAGCATTTATTTGTATGGTAGGTTGCAAATATTTATCTATTCTTCAAATGATTTCAACACTTTTAAATTATATAATATTCTTCACAAGAAGATACTAGACATTTATTCACTATTTGTATCAAACTGTGTCACCATATATATATAATCACCTTCCATCCTGATTGGCTATAAATACTGTTGAATAAGCAATCATTCTCCATGGTGAAAAAATATAGTCTATAATTTTTGTTTATTTCAAAGGTTATTTAGGATTCTGGGTGAAAATTCATTACTTCTCTAAGAAATGGGCACATGTAAACAATTACCTGGAGAACTTATATAGTATAATTTTATTTTTAATAATGCTAAAATCCCATTGAGACCTAAATCACGAATCAAATGTAGATTGAGCTAGTAATACTATTTCTCAAAGATAATCAGCCTGCTCCTTTTTGTGCTGTTAAGTAGCAGCACCAATGATCAACCCCTGCATTGTTACATGTGTTCTGATGCAGCCATGTCATTCGAGGGCATGCTGATTAATCTTGATTGGCAACTTGATTGGATTGTAAAGATCAGTAAAGCATTTCTTTGCTAGTGTCACTGAAGTTGTTCCCAGGGAAGAACTGAAGGGGGAAAGATCCACCCTGAACACAGGCAGCACCACCCAGCACACTGGGTTAAAGGAAGAGGAAGACCACTACCCAGGCACTCTTTATGTTTTACAGTGGGGGTGATACAAGTGCACTTCCATACCACACTCTCCCTTCCAGAGTTGATGAAACTATGAGACTGAGATATCCTCTCTATTTAAATTAGTTTCTCAAGCATTTTTTCAGAGCAGTGAAAAATTGAACTGGGGGCAAGATACAGAAATAAATAAAAGTGGGTACTAAGTTTTGTTTGGCTACACATATGACAGGCATCATTATATTTTCACTGTGTTATTTTCAGGCATTGTAGAACTCGGCTTCCATTATGAGAAGAGTCACTACTTGGGTTCCTAAAAACTAGTTTTAATATGATTTTTAATTCTCAATATCTTTTTATTTTTACTCAGAAATGTGAAAGAGTGTTAGGATGGATGTTTGCTTGTTTGATTCTTATTTTACCATGTGCTTAGGCAAACTAAAGAAAAGATGGAGAGAAGTTTGAATGTCAGATGTTTAGAATGGAAGATTTTCTGTGTGTCATTATTGGGGAGGAACAATTAATTGAGAAAAGAATGTAGGTAGCCTGGAGCAGCCTGTACAAAGCTGAATTCCAAGTCTATATTTCTCCCTATATAATAGAGACTTAAGGGCCATACATCTGATTCAGAAGTGGAAAATACTGTAATTGCTTGAATCTGAATCTTCTTCCTCACTGCCTCATAATCTGAGCCTTGTTGCATCCACTAGAGGCAGTCCATTGAAGACTGTTGATCCTTGAGGAAGAGGGGCCTGATGGGCGAACAGAAACCACCACTGTCATTTGTTTTCTCTGTTAACTGTCTACTGTGTGTTTCTCTGTTTACTGTCTACTGTGTGTTCTACCATTGTGAACACACAGCCATGGGACATTCACAGTATCATGGGATGAGTATTTCCTTCGCCATGCCCTTCCCACTGTGGAAGATATAATCTCACAAACCCAGAAGCCTAAGTAAACTTCCCATCCTTAAGCTGATTCTGCAAGATATTTTGTCTTGGTGATGACTAAGTATGTACTGATGAAGTAGTTTCATGGCTATGATTAATCTAACCACATGGTTATTGATCCTATGGAAATCGTTTGAAGGAAGACTGTGAATGAGTTGGGAGATGCAGAATAGAAAAATCTCTAAAATATTATAGGCAATATTTAAGTGTAAGATGGATTGCTAAATGGTCTTATTAATAAAAACCCAGAGCCAGATATTGGGGTGAAAAACTGAGAGTTCAGAGAAATAGAACAAGCCACAGACAATCTCACCTCACTGACACCTCAGTCTCCAAAGAGACCTTCTTCCTGTATACCCATGCCTATATGCCTTTCTGTTCTGCATCTCACTTCCTCTCTCTGCCCAGCTACATCACTTCTTTATCCTGCCCAGCTCTGTTACTTCCTGTCTGTCTGTACAGACCTCCAGACCTTTATGGTTAGTGCTGAGATTAAAGGTATGTTCCATCATGCCTGGCCTGGTTCCCAGTGTGACCTTGAACTCACAGAGATCCAGATGGATCTTTGCCTCCTGAGTGACAAGATTAAAGGCTTGTGCTACCATTGCCTGAACTTTATATTTCCTATAGTGGCTAGCTTTTTCCTCTGATCCTCAGATAAACTTTATTAGGGTGCACAGTATTTTGGGGGACATAATACATCACCACATTTAAAGGTCTTTCTATTTGGAGACTGGAAGGCTGGTGTGTTGATAAAAATGTGATCAGTGGATTTTGTTCATGTGGGATTTTAGGTAGAAACATGACTGCTTGGATTTGGACTGAAAGCTACTCGTGTTACAATATCACATTTTTTTTAATCTATTCCAAAAGCATGTTAAAAGTATGAGGGAACTAACTTTACAATTAATGAAGGCTATGACATTTATGTTGTGGGTCTGTTGTTTGTGGTTATCGCTCACTGAGATTTGAAAGTAAGTTTCCATAAAAGCAAGTATAATAGAAAAATGTAAAAAAAAAAAAAGTTCAAATTGATGAGGAAAGAATTTTGAATATTTAAAATTATAGACAAGGTGAGTGAAGGCAAAGTGAGCGTCATTGTTAAAATGACTACCACTATTAAGAAGTTGTTCAGTTTGCACCAAAGACATGAGGAATGGACCCTCGGTGAAATAACCCCACCAAATATACTCTACAGCTTGTAAAAATGCAAACATCTTTGCAAAACATTCACTTTAAAGGAGAGTACCATGAAAGGAAAATATACAGATTCTCTACTCTGCTGTGGGATGGTCTGTATGTCAAATTGCTCTGATTGGTCAATAAGTAAAACACTGATTGGCCAGTGGCCAGGCAGGAAGTATAGGTGGGACAAGGAGGAGAAGAATTCTGGGAAGTGGAAGGCTGAGGCAGAGACACTGCCAGCCGCCGCCATGACAAGCAGCATGTGAAGACGCCAGTAAGCCATGAGCCACGTGGCAAGGTATAGATTTATAAAAATGGATTAATTTAAGATGTAAGAACTAGATAGCTAGAAGCCTGAGCCACTAGGCCAAACAGTTTAAGCAATATAAGCCTATGTGTTTACTTGGTTGGGACTGAGCGGCTGTGGGACTGGCAGGTGAGAGAGATTTTGTCCTGACTGTGGGCCAGGCA
>CABHPP010126155.1:0-20072 GCA_902168425.1 Peromyscus attwateri
GTTGGCAGATAGAATTTTCATGAGATAACAATAATATATCAGGTCACAACTATGGGAACTATTTAATTGAAGATATTCCACTGACATATTTATTTAACTTCAACTTAGTATTTGTATGTTCTCACATATTCTTAATATACATATATGTGTAGGAAATCAAAATAGACAGTTAATATTCCTACTATGTCTAATGATTCAGAATGGTCCATTTTCTCTAAAAAGCATCACATGTTTCCATCTGAGGACACTGTTATGCAGGATCCTTTGGAGTAGTAGAACGTCTGGACATTAAGTTTCATTTTGGTTCTTCTTGGGCCTCTATGTGTATTATCCCATTCATAAATCAACAAGTGGCCCAATGATGATAACAGAAATAATAAAAATGTCTTTTACTATGACATCATAATAATAAGGGTAAACAATCAGAAGAAATTATAGATTTCAAGAACAAAAATTTATATGTGTATTTGGTGACTACCATTTGAGTATTTCTGACACTTCACAAAAACCTGAGCATCTAATAAGGCCCTTGTTTAATAGAGCTGAGAGTTTAGTGGGGACTAAGATTTAATCAGATTAATATACAATTATATGCAAATTATAACAGATATAGTAAAGCAAGGCAATAGCTTCTTTCCTCACCATATTTTTTTCAATACTAAAATTTTTACTATTCTTCAGGCTTATTCAGAATAAGGATCTGGTGTGATGTAAAGGTATGAAGGGTATTCCAGTGCAGGTCAGGATGACATCAGATAAGTTGGCAGAATGTCCTCACAGGATAGATAGTTCAAGTATGTGAGCCTTTTTTAAGCACTTCAGAGGGAATTAAGCAGAGTGAGTTGTTTGATTTAAAGAGATTGCTGTTTGGTAATTAAATCAGAGTGGAGAAATCATGCCAACATGAATACTAAGAGGAATCTAGGAAATGATAACTTTGCTTATACAGCTGTTGCTTGTTAAGGGAGAAAGGGAACACAGAAATAATACAGTGTGGTAATGGATTGAATATGGGAATATTGAATATTTTCTCATAGCTTTGGGTGGGTAGTAGTGTAGCTCATCATGATAGGTGATGTTAGAAAACCAGATTTATTTGTAGGGTCTTTTTTTAATTTTTGGAGAGATTAGGAAGAGGAGGGGTGATCAGGATGATGTTTATTATTAAATACATTGACTTGGTAACCCCCCTTGTCTTAGTTAGGATTTCTCTTACTGTGAAGAGACACCATAGCCATGGCAACCCTTATAAAGGAAAACATTTTATTGGGGCTCGTTTACCAATATGAGGTTTAGTCCATTATCATCAGAGTGGGAAACATGGCAGTGTGCAGGCAGACATGATGCTGGAGAAGGATCAGAGAGTTCTACATCTTGATCCACAGGTAGCGGGAGACTGTGTGCTATATTGAGATTAGCTTGAGCATAGGAGACCACAAAGCCTGCCTCCACAGTGACACACTTCAGTCAACGTGGTCACACCTCCTAATGGTGCCAAACATTCAAACATATGAGACTATGGGGGCCATTCCTATTCACACCACCACATTCTACTCCCTGGTCCCCATAGGCTTGTAACTATAACCTAATAGAGGAATGCATTCAGTCCAACTTCAAAAGTCCCCAAAGTCTATAACAGTTTGAACCCTGTTTAAATTCCAAAGTTCAAAGTCTCTTCTGAGAAACAGGCACTCTCTTAATTGTAATCCCTTGTAAAAATCAAAATGAAAAAGTAAACCACATACTTCTAACATACAATAGCCCAGGGTATAAATTACTATTCCAAAAGGTAGTGAAAGGAGCATAGTAAGAAAATACTGGACCAAAGCAAGACCAAACACTAGGTGGGCAAACTCCAAACTCTGTATCTCCATGGCTGATATCAAAATGCTCTTCAGATCTCCAACTCCTTTCATCTTTGTTGAATACAGCACACTTCATTCCCTTGGGCTGGTTTCACTCCCTGTTAGCAGCTTTCCTAGGCAGGTAACCTGTGACTCTGGCATCTCCAAAGTCTTGGGGTGTCTAAGGCATTCCTTGTTTTACCTTCACAACATTACAAAGTGGCCTCTGTAGGCCTCCATGGAAGGACACCTCTGACACATGCCTGACCTCAGCACCTTTCCTTAGTCCCATAAGGAGATTCTATAACCCCTTTCTTCTATCCATGATTCTAATGCCAAAACAAAGTAGCTGAAGCTACCAAGTTCTGCTGCTTGCTTGGGCTGGAAACATGGCCTCCTTGTTCAATTACATGTTGACCAACTTTCTGTTTCCTTTACTTCCTAAACTTGGCTATCCTGGAATTTGCTCTGTATCCAGGCTGGCCTTGAACTCAGAGCTCTGCATGCCTCTGTCTCTTGAATGCTGGGATTAAAGGTGTATACCATCATGCCTAGACCTAACCTAATATTCTTTAATTCATTTTTACAAATTGGAAGCTTACCTGGGTGGGATTTTGCCCTGAGGTCTACACTCTCTTTATTTCATTTAACATCAGGCTTTTTGTTAATCTGTTTACCTCTTTGAACACAGGATTTAGCTCCATTCCACTTCCTGGTACCCCTTTTTCCTCAAATTGTACATTTTGTACTTTTCCTTACTCAGCTTGCTCCTTTATATTATGGTTCTTCAGAAGTGTGAACATTAATAATCATATGACAATACTAAGCTGTTTTGAGATTTCTTTTGCCAATGTAATCAATCCAAAACTCTTCACTTTAGACTCAGGCAGACTTTTTGGGCAAACAATCATCCACATTCTTGCCAAAATATCAGGAGGACAGTCTCTAGGCCACATACTAAAATTCTTCTCCCCTAAAACTTCTTGAGCTGAGCCCAATAGCTCAAATCACCCTCAGCACCACTCTCTTCCATGCTTCTTCTCCTTTTAGTATGGCCTATTAAGCCCTACTTAAAGCATTTGACTGGTTTTATAATCCCAAATCCTAAAGTCCACATTCCTCCAAACAAAAACATGATCAGGCCTATCCTATCAATACCCCACTCCTGGTACCAACTTCTGTCTTAGTTGGGGTTTCTATTGCTGTGAAGAGACACCATGGCCATGGCAACTCTTATAAAGAAAAATATTTAATTGGGGCAGAAAAATATTTAATTTGGGCCTGGCTTACAGTTCAGAAGTTTAGTCCATTATCATCATGGAGGGAATTGGCAGCATGAGGGCAGACATGGTGCTGGAGAAAGAGCTGAGAGTTCTTCATCTTGATCTGAAGGCAACAGAAGGTGACTGTCACACTGGCTATAAGCTTGAGCTTATAAGACATCAAACCCCACCTCCACAGTGACACACTTCCTCCAACAAGGTCACACATACTCCAAAAAGGCCACACCTCCTAATAGTGCCACACCCTATGGGCCAAGCATTCATACACATAAGTCTTTGGGAACCATTCCTATTCAAACCACCATATCTCTAAAATAGTATTTCCTTTTGTTTAGTGGTTTACTTGCTACCATCATTCTTAATGTTTGCATAGGCCAGATTCGGCCTGTGGATTTCCAGTTGAAGCCTACTACTGTATTAATTATTTTTCTTACTACTGTGGCAAAATATCTGATACTGGGCAATGTAAGAAAGTAAGAGCTTGTTTTATTTCATGCTTGAGAGTATAATACTTCCAGGGTAGAGAAGGCACTATAGAAAGAACTTGAATTTAGTCATCTTTTATCCACAGTTGGAAAGCAGCAAGGGAAGATTGAGAGTGCTTAGTTTGCATTAGCTTTGTTTTCTGTTAGCTTCAGTATGGGATATGGGCCTTTAGCATGGGCCTTCCGTCTCCTAATAAACCTCTTTGGATACTTGTGGACACACCCAAAATTAAATTTTCTAGACCATTCTAACTCTTGTCAAGTTTACAATGAAGATTGCCCATGCTATCTACCCAGACCTATGTTAGTGAGGGAGTTATGTAATAAGGGCCAGCTTTCAACTGCTACCCAGGGAAAGGAACTTCAAGTAATTCCTGTGTATTTAGCACTGGTCTCATTATTAGCTTAGGATAGTATAAGCTAGGAGGAGGAAGGGCATGTTGAGATATTTTCTTTTGATATATTTGTCACAGACCCTGCAATTCTCTATTTAGAGTTTATAATTGCATGGTTTCTACTGTGTTCAGAGCTGCCCAACTGCCAGCACAGATAGGATATCTTCATTATCCTTCAAAGAACCTGTGTATCTCTTAGCTGTCACTCTCCATTCCTATCATAACTTCGGTATTCATTGCTGGAAACCACTAATCTATTTTATATCTCTGTAGATTTGCCTGTTCTAGATATATAATATAATATGGGGAATATTACAGTTGTATTTTTACACCAAGGATACTCCATTAGAGAATTATTCATGGCTTAGCACATATTGTTACATTTTTGTCCTGTCTATTCATGAGTAATATTCCTGGATTCCTATGTTATGTCATGTGTTCTTCATCCTTTCTTCAGCGAGTGGTGTTGACATATGCCTACTTTTTTGGTATGGTGTACAATGCTGCCATAAATTTTTTATAACTTACTGTGTGGATATACTTTAATATTGTGCTGTATATATAATTCTCTATATTCAACTTTTAAAACACTATGAGTTTTTTTTTTTCAAAAATCAATACACTAAGTTTTATTTCTATGAGAGATGACTGAGGGGTCTACTTTCCTTAAACATAGTCAGCATTTGTCATTGCCTCCTATTCTAACCATCCTATTGCCTATGTCCGCCCTGGAGAAAGGTAATCTTAGAGCCTTGGGTTAGTTCCTTTGCATTATTCTTTCCTCTAATTTTCTCTATATACTATTTTAAATATCTGAAGTCTGTAAATAGAAACTATAATTAATTGATTTGTGACAGGGGGTTTCAAGTTGACAGTCACAGCTGCCGTGACTGTGAAATGAAGTGTGCCCATGATTAATAGTGGGCACACTTCCTTCTAGGCCTGACTTAGCCAGTGAATAGCAGTTGTTTGAATTTTTTTTTTGATTACACGTCTTTTCATTTGTAGGGAAGGACCAGGAATATTATTTTTAAAATTCTCTTATTCTACCTTTTCCTTCTGTTTTAGGAGTCATGCTAGCATTTAGGAGTGAAGCTCATTTAAATGGCTCTAGATTGGAAATACCTGAGAGCTTTCAATGACATGTTATTTGGTCTCAGCATTATTGTGAGAATTTTTTCAATATCATACCATAACAATGGCCTTTAGAATTCTCTCACCATATTTTTTTTTCCTTTTCCTTCCAGGCAGTGCTTGTTGAGACTAACAGCTAAATGACAGGCTTGGAAACTCTATTTCTGTAAGACGATGTAATTTAAGGATTGGAAAGTAATATTTAAACTCCAAAATCTGTCATCTCTCACATGTCTGTAGATGGTGATCTTTAGAAGTGGCACTTGTTTGCTGTAACCACAGAGCTGTTACTTTTGATAGTCTAGAACTCCCACCCCCTAGTCCTCTGTTGTACTTTAGAGGCATTCAGTGACACTACAATTGATTGTTCGATTGTTGCTTTTTTTCCTTTTTTCTTAATTATAGCTTTGTCTTACCTGAATAATTTTATCCCAGCCAATTCTACCAATAAGAAAATCAAATCAGTTTATTCTACAGATTGAGAGAAGGTGTGTAGCTGGAAATACTGGTATTGGAATGGTACCACATCCTTAAATATGAGTAGTCTGCTTACTGTATATAATATGTTGGCATAGTCAGTCTCCTAGGGACCTAGAGAGTATATTCCGAGGGTCTGAGCAGATAAGAGCTTTCTGACCTCATAATAACATGCACATTTTTAAATTTTTTATTGTGTCATTAACATAATTCTGACATATGACATACATAGCAGTGGCTACTTAGTTTTAGTTGACTTCCCTTTCTGACAGTTATCACTCATAGGGACTTCTAGATTGAGATTTTTAGTTGTGATATCAACTTAATTTTATTTTAACGTCTGATGACTTTCTTTTATCAATGCATATTGGGGGGATCATGGCAGTATGAAAGAGAAAATTGCTGCTTCACTTTCACTTTCTATGAAACATATCCAATTTCTTCCAAGTTGGGTAAGATTATAAAAAAAAATATGAGTCTCTAAAATCCCCTTATTGTAGTATCTAGTACCCTAGACACTTGAAAATTTCCTGAGGCCGCTGACGCCATGAACCTATCTAGCCCTTTCATTATCTGGTATTCTTCTCTGTGGCTTTTTTCTCCTGTTCCAATATAATGTCATTCGAGTAGAAGTAGATTGAATGCTCTTCTGGATAGATTAGCTTCATTTCCTTGAACCCCAGATAGCATCTTACTTCGAAATCATCCACTTGTTTTGTTTCTCTCCTCTATGTACTCACTGTAAGAGTGTTTCTTATTGCTGTTCTATTGGGATTTAAAAAAAATCAGTTCATAAGAACTCTAAAAGCAATTTCTGGTCTGTAGTTGAGCAGTTATGGTATGTGTGTAGAAGACAGGCTTGCCTGGTAAAGGAGTAGCTGGCTGCTTGGTGGAAAGAGAAAGGTAAAACCAAATGACTCATGACAAGTCCTGAATTGGGCTTTACCCTTTGATAGGAACAAAACTACTATTATATGTGTGTGATGTTTGATAGTATACCTGTACCATAATTTTTACGCTGTTGTGTTCTCCTGCTGTAGGGTACTAAAAATATTCTCTACTTTTGTCTTCTGTATGAGCATCCATTTAGTTGAGTACTGGTGTAATATTCATCTATTGCATGGCTGGGACTCTATTTTGCAAATGGTGGAAATGTCGTTAAAATCATATATGAAATCTGTAACTTTTCAGAGGAATGATATCTTTGGAAAATTTTCCCACTCCTCTTTTTCATCTGTGTTTGTTAGACCTGGAATTATGGCTAAAAATGCAAAGTGGCTTTGATAAAGTTGCTATCTGCATTATTTCCTAATCCTGCATCTGGTAAGGAATATCTTGCTTGGTAGTTCAATTCAGGGTAACTTTTTTCTTGCAAAAGACATCTGATATCACTTGTGAGCTTTTTTTTTTCTTCTTCTAGGGTTTGTTTGCTCTAATTAAGTCTGTGAAAAAAGAATATACTACATAAGGGTACATTTTTTTTTGTAAAATTTTGTTTTCTATAAATTATACCTTGGAACTTTCAGTTTCAAAATCCCTAAAATATAAAATGGACTCTTTCATCACCTTCTTTATATAATTAGTGGAATTATTAATAAAAATCTCCTACAGTGAGCACTAATAAGACTCTCTACTTTATTTGTGGGGACTGACTAACAACAATGTCCGTTACTTTCTCACTAAGTATTTATCCTCTTTTACAAAGTACACTAATATAAGGTGATTTAACATCAAGAGATATATTCCACTCCTTTGAGTGTATTTTATTCTTAGTATTTTGTTTATGACTTCCAATCATAAGTTCACTAGAAAGTTTGTTTTAATGGGTACACTAAAAGGTACCCTAAAAATATGCACTTAGTCACTTAGCTGTAGGTTGTCATATGAACAACTTGTTAACAGACTGCTTCCTTCAGCGGAGAATCATTGGACAGATTTTTCTCAATGACAGCTCACCTAGGCTTTGCACTTCCATTCAAATAGATGCTAATAATTAGATGTATAATTATACGTGGTCTATGATTTTCCCACCACCAAAATAGTTGCATCTCCAAATCCACCATAGTAGTTTCAGCATTAAATTTGGGGACTTGATTACATTCCATTATCATATTCTTTCTCTTTCTTGAATATGGCCATCTTTGTCATTGGTGTTTTATTCGTGGATTTACATTTTTATGGTGTCAGCAACTCAAACTTTGTGCCTTGAGAAGATGCTCAGTCCTTTTGCAAACCATCTATTGCCCATAAGAGTAATATACTTTTCAACAAGCTTATCTGCTCTGTCTGTGACTTCCTCTTCACTCCCACTTGTGCTGAAGAATACTTTCTCATTTTCTCCACATTTCTTTCCTTCTGCCACATGGCTGTGACTCTGATCAGACTGTTTTGTTTATTGTGAATTATTTTACTGGTGAGACCAATAACAAGCATGAAGCCTAAAATAACTCTAATTCTCTATACTGAAAAGTCCTGGGTAAGTTAGCTTCAGCCTTTACTGGGTCCAACAGTTCAACTGATGCCCTCAGTTCTTAGTGACTGTCCATCCCTGCTTTCCTCTCTGATACCTCTTTGTGGGGCTACTTTCAAATATTAGTTGGCAGTATATGACAGGTATCATGCCATGTTTGGCCTTCTTGGGAGATTAGAACTTTGTTTTGTTTGAAGATTCAACTACAAATCCCAGGCATTGTCTTAGGTAGAATATGAACTGAAGACTTCTCTATCTCTGGACCAATTGGAAGATTACAAGGATTGGTTGATTCTTATTGGGTGCGTATGCACTAATGAGGCTTGTGCAAGGGTGTCCTGCTAGTAAATATGCTATTGTGGGGTAGGGTAGCAAATACCATACAGGCAAAGCAAATACCATAACTTTTTTTCAGACAGAGTAATGCATTAGTATGTCCATATGCATCCTGGAAAGATGTCAGAGGAGGTGTCATACATTGAAATAATCACTATTTTATATCACTATTTTATAGTAAGTCTTTCTTTTTTTCTTCTATCATAAAAGCAGGGGAAATTCTCTTTAGTGCTGGCTGATTAATTGATATTGGGATCCAATAGTCTCCTTTTTCTTTTAATCATTTTCTGTCTATATATTTTGTTTCATTTTCTTTTCTTTCAGTTATGTAGCAGTCCTACACACTAACCAGCAACTGAAATAGCAACAGGAAAAGCCTTTTTATATATTTGTTTTCTTCCCGGCTGCTCTCACAATAAGAAGTGTTCCATGTGAAAGTATTTAATCTTTGTATTGCTCAGTGCAACCCCATGACAAAAATAAAGTAATTTGGGGAACGAGTTACCAGTTACTGAGGGACAGCTGAGTACCAGCTGCTTTCTTCAGTATTGTGGAAAGTGTTTAAGACCCAGTTAGTTTTATTAGGAAACTAACATATTTTAAGGAGATTTTGAGAAATGTCTGTTTACAAAGTCTGTTCTAATGTACTTTCTATTGCTGTGAGAAGCACCACGACCAAAACCAGATTGGGAGGGAAGGGTTTACTTGGTTACATATTGTGGTTCATCACTGAAAGAAGCCAATGTAAGAACTGGAAGGCGGAACCATAAAGGAATTCTGCTTACAGGTTTGCTCCCTGGCCCATGTTCAACTACCAGTCTTGTTCTTCCCAGGCTCATCTGCCCAAAGATAGCACAGTTCACAGTGAGCTGGGCCCTCCTACATCAATTGGCAATAAGAAAATGCCTTATAGACATGCTACAGTCCAATTGAAATCAATTCCTCTGTTGAGGTTTCCTCTTACCCGGTAACTCAGGCTTGTGTCAGGTTGGTGGCTGAAGCTAACTATGGCAATGTCCAACACACTCATGGGTAGTGACAATAAAACCACATGCATAAACTCCTGGCCAGCATCCTGGAGACTTGCTTTTTAAGTTCAATAATTGTAGCACATAGATTTATGACATAATATGGATTTTTTCCTAAGCAGTCACTTTTCATAAAGTGTCCTCTGGGTCCAGTAGCTGCTGAGGAAGTGTTTTTGATTGAACTCTGGCTGAGGTGAAAGACCTGTGGGCTTTGCCAACTGGAATTTAAACTCACAAGTTGTCTTTGTCATTATTTCATTTCAATCCTGCACTTGCTTCAGCTCTTGCCTTGGCCTAAGTTAGTCACATTCCCATTCTTGTGTGTGGCCTCTAGAATTTGAGCAGTAGAGACATGAGAATGTGCTTTCTTAGGTTCCATAGCCAAGTTTATTTAGCTACCAGTAGATAAGACAGTCAGCTAAAAATGTTAACCACTGAGAATTAAGCACACATATAATATGCTTTTTGTGTGTTCACTTTTGAGATTAGGTACATAATACCCATTGAAAAATTATTATTGAGTGAGAAAAATACCTGTTTTATTATTTATTTATTTATTTATTTATTTATTTTAGAATTTTATTTTTTTCTATTTTTTATCTCCCTCTTCCCTCCTCCTGCCCCTCCAACCTCCCCCTCCCAACCCAAACCCCATTCCTTCCTACAAGAAGGCAAGGCCTCCCATGGGGAGGTACATTTAGTAGAGGCAGGTCCAAGCCCCCCATCTCCCAACCTCAAGACTCTGCAAGGTGTCCCATCATAGAAGTGGGCTCCAAAAGGCCTGCTCATGCACCTGGTGCATACCTGTATTTTTAAATAATGCACTGATATAATCTACTCCCTACTCAATGGCTTAATGATTTCATACAGAATAAAAGGGAACTGGGGTGACTTATTTTTTCATCATGCCTCTACACATTAACTATTGCATTTATTTAGAACCTGGTGGAAAAGAAATATTGAAAACATGTAGGGCAAAATGCAATGTAGTAAACAAGCACTGTTGTGCAAGTTCTGTTAGGAAATGACTGTTTACAAAATTCACCCGCATCAACTTTGTAATAGAAATGGCAAAACCAGCTACACATACTCTTTGCTAGACACCACTTTTCCCCCCATGGGTTTTGTTTTAAAATGTAACAGCACCGTGACATGGATTGATTTAAAGCTGCTAGTGGACAAGTCAGAGCTTTAGACAACAGCATCAGTTCATTAGAAAGGAACTGAAGGTTTTGAGTGAGACTTGCTAGCTCTCCAGGAGGTGTTGACCTGGGAACACGACTACAACAACAAAATCCATGTTTTTCAAGTTTTCTCAACTGAGACTGACCAGCACACTAGCCAGAGCAGTATTAAACTGGAAAAGTAACACTTCTAAAATAGTTATTCCTGCTGTGAGATATGTCTGCATGAGGTACAAACTCATTTGCCATCTTGTGTAGGGAATCTGGGATCCAGAAAGCCAGTTAGTCCCTCGTAGAGGCTTTAAGTAAAGGTTGTAAATGATAATGAGAAAAGAAGGCATGGATTGAAACAGATGGAGGCTTGGATTGGTATGTCTCACCCCATATCCTAACCCCACAAAATTCTATTACCTGCATACACAGATTTTAATCTTCCACTTTCATTTACTAACAGGAATTCATTGTTGGCTTATATTGAAGTTATTTATCAATCATTTTTAGATATTCATAGGCATTAAGTTCTGTTGGAGAGACAAAATAGATATATCACAGACTCATGAGGCTTCCAATGGGTTTCAGAAAAGAAACACAGGATGTGAATGATAAAAGTCTAGGCATAGTTGCAATCAAACAGATCAGAGTTGTTAGAAATTTTCATTGATCCTGTCATTATTGATCTCATTTGATGCTTCATTATTTAAATTAGTAACCCATTACTGAGAAAAATGTAGATCTTAGTCATCATGATGCGGTAAGAGGCATAAAGACATGCTCAGTGCCCTTAACTGACCCATTGTTTAGTGAGAAAGACATATAACAGAATTAATGATGGAAGCAGGAGGTAGACAGAGATTGACAAGCCAGGGAAGGATAGAAAAGACATCAAATCAGAGATGAAGAAAGATCCTGGATTCTCTCTTTTCTGTCCAGGGCTGACTTTCATAACCTGCTAGTGTGTCTTCTCTTTCTGCCTCGGGCGCGGGTTTAAACAGGCTTTTGCAGCTTCAGCCTGCATCTGCTTCCTTGTCTTGGTCCATCTCCCCTCATCATCCTTTGCTGTGCTGGTCTCCTCTGGCTTTAGTTTTGTCCAGGTTGCCTTTGTTTCAGATCCCTTCTCATTTACTTGCAACACTTGCTGGATTTCAGAACATGCAGCTCTTCCTTAAGTAAGGAAATCAAGGATTGGCTTAATCCTAAGGATACTAAGGGGATACAAGATGAATTAAGTGTTTTAACCTTTGGAAGTGTGTAGTGTAGAATAAGGAATGAAATACTGCTGTAACTATTGAAGAAGGAAGGATGGACTCATTCCTTTGATGACTGTACAGAACTATGGGGATTCAGTACATGGCAGTTGATAAAATTATTATGAAGAGAGTGACCTGGTAATTACTTTACTAAAGCAGGATGAGGCTTCAGAGAATAACTTTTCAAAGCACTCCCCAAAGTAAGACTTCCTACTTCAAGAATATAACATTTTTGCTCTTAGTGACCCACAGGCAATGGAAACATTGCATACTGATGCTATCCTAGATTTGGGAGGTGATAATAATATAGGCAATGTGATGGATCTGTCACCTGCAAGGATTACATGATGACCTGGATTTGAAGAAACTAGGAAAAGAAAGGAAGTTACTAGAAGGTATGTAGAAAGGCAGCATATAAACCATCGACTTATATCTGTGATAAACATGTGCAGGATAGACTCTACTAGAATTGTGTAAGAAGAAAGAAGCAAATACATGCGGGAGATGATGCTGAGCCCTCTGGCAATATTAAAATTTCTATAACAGCTGGAGAAAAGTGAGTGGAATAGTTTTGTTCTTTTAAGTAAGGTTTGCTATTGTATTCAACAGCCAATATTTTTGTTGTCATATACAATTAGTAAAGAGACAAGTCCTTGTGTAGTGCATTGCTGTGTGCATCTTTCTGCATATTCTCATCTAAAAGGAAGAGTCAGAGTGGAGAGAGAGAGATCAGTGATTGAACATTTGAGAAGTATAATTGGTTGTAATAAGAAAGTCAGCAATGAACCAAACAATTGTAAAATCATTCCATTGAAATGCCCCTCCTTACCATGATTATCATACCAGATTAGCTTTTTTTTTTTTCCTTTTGGTCAGGCTGTTTCAGTTATTATCTGATGTTATACCCATCCAACAATATCATGTGAGTTATATTGCATAAGATTAACAATTGCAGTTGTGGGCTGTAAGGTGGTTCATTGGATAAGTGTGCTTACTGCCTTTGAAAAGGACTTGGGTTCATTTTCCGGAACCCATGTGGTGCTTCACAAATAACTGGAGCTCTGCTTCCAAGAGATCTGATGCCTTCTGTTCTCCATGGGCTCTTGCATGTATTTGATGCACATAAACTGATACAGTTACACATATGTATATATACATAAAAAAATTTAAAAATAAAATTGTTAGTTTCAGCAAAGATTCCATATGAAGAGGTTCAAAAAATAGATCTAGATCTGCTGGTTAGTACTAAAACTACTGAAAAAGTGATGTACAAGCTTGGATGCCTAATTATTTGATAACATAGAACACATCACCAAGACATGACTTTTAGCTTAAATAATTTGATTCTCATCAAGCCTCCAGGTCTAAGCACCAGTATATAGTGTAGACCTGCATGTTAAAAGGCACACAAGAGGCAATTAGCTTAAACTATAGTGTGAGTCTTCAAGCATACAAGTGACAGGAAGAAAGAAAGGACAGAAGAAAAAGAGAACTGCCACAGATTTTTAAGTCTGAAACTTATTTCAGTTGGGAAATAATATGTGCATCTCCTTTATAAGTACAACTGTTTATTGGAGGACAGTGTAAGAAACAACAAGAAAAACCATGGACTACATAGGGGAGCCATGCTATAAAAACAACAGAATGCAGCCTTCTGACCCCCCCCCCCCCCAATCTGAAGACAACCTACACCAAGACATTTCTAGACACCCAACTATCTTGGGTTGAGTGAGAATTTCCATTGCAGTAGAACTAAATAACTAGAACAAAAGGAGAATCATAGGAGATTTGACCAAAAATACTCAGCCAGGGCCAAGAATTCACCTTATCTACATATCCTGAGATCCTCTTTCCTTTGAAGAGACCAGGGGACATTTGGATGAATCTAGCAGTGTAAACTAGTCATGACATGTAGGAATTCCATTTGATTAGGTGATCTGTTTCTACTTTCCTTTTCTAGGGGCATTCCAGTGGGATCAAGTACTAGTAGAGGAGTCCTCACACAATAGGTGCCACAATGAAGATGTGTCCTGTATGTATAGGAGAGAGAGCACCCACTTTGGAAAGCTGCATATTTAAAAAGTCCTTTCCCATTAGTGAGACACCTTCCTGGTCCCTGTATAGAAAATCACTCCTGTTCCCTCAACAAAACTCCTAGGGAGAGTAGCAGACCCAGTGCAGAAGATAAACCATCCAAACAGGAATAAATTTGAACTCTGAAAATGAAACTGATCTTGTCTGAAAAATAGTTGGGTGCAAAGAATATTCAATGAAATAATGACAGAAATCACCACAGAGATCGGGGAATCTGAGTGAACAACAAAAAGAGAAACCCCAACTGTTTCCATGCCAAACCATGCACTTATTGAGCTTCTGTCATATAAAGACAAATAGCCCAAAGGCCACAAGAAAGAAATCACACATAAATATATAAGTATAAAAGGTTGAAAAATCAATGGGGTTGAAAATAGAAAAGCAATGGGGGAAATGTCAGTGAAATAATAGTTTATTTTTGAAAAGAAAATCAAGAAAATTGATGAACCACTAGGATAGCAGATTAACAATAAAAATAAAGAAGAAAGAAATCACAACTCCCCAGAGTAAGATAAGTGTTATTACTACAGGCCCTGATGCTAATAAAAGCCAGGGAGGGAATACATTCATATCATAAATTACAGAACTAGATATTTTAGGCTCTTAAATTCAACAATGGCACAAATGATCCAATTCCTTGAAATTTGTTTTTTAAATCTACCAAATAGCACTCTGTCACTAAAGATATTAAACTCACAATTAGAGCGCTTTCTCTCTCTCTCTCCCTAACACACACACACACACACACACACACACACACACACACACACACACACAGAGAGAGAGAGAGAGAGAGAGAGAGAGAGAGAGAGAGAGAGAGAGAGAGAGAGAGAATCTCCAGAACTCTCTTTACAGAGATTCTACCAAATAATAAGGAATGGAGAAAGATTTTCTTTCTTGGAAAAAAGAGTAATCTCATCAGAGTTTATATTTTGAAGTCAGTACTAGTGCCAAAACCCATCACAGTGATCAGAAAACAATACAGTAAAAAACTTCTGACTGTTGTTTCTCCTCATCACACATGTATAAATACTCAATAAGGTATTGACAGAGTATCCTGTAAGATTCAAGCAGATTTATGTAGCAAGACCAACTTAGTTCAAACCAAATTTATACCAAGAATGTGAGTTTGACCAAATATTTGAAAAATCAATCATCATAAGACATAATTTAAATAAAAAGGAAAATCATATCATTATGTCACATGTGTGAAAAGTATTAGAGGTCTCAAAAGATGGCTCAGTGGTTAAGACACTGGCTATTCTTCCATAGGATCCAGCTTTGATTCTCAGCACCCACTTGGTAGCTTACAGCATCTCTAAAACTCCCATTCCAGGGGATCAGACACCTTCTTCAGGCCTTTGAGGACATCAGGCACACACATGTTAGGTATACATACATGAAAGCAAAATGGTCCTACACATAATTTTTTTTAAAAAGGCATTTGACAAAATCCTAATGTTTATACATGATAAAATATCTTGTATATGGAATATAATTAAGTATCTGAAGTTGAGAGCAGCATCACCTCCAATACAACTAAAATTAGTATCATGTTTAATAGTGAACAACTGAATCCTTTCCCTTTAAGATAAGAAAAAAAGAGCTCATGGAATACTTTCACTTCAAGGTAAGAAAAATCTAGGCATGCCCATTCTCACCTTTGTTTTTCACAAACTAATGGGAATTCTAGTCACTACAACAGAGCATGGATAAGACATGGAAGATAAACAGAAAACAGATTTGAGGTGATCTCTCTTTGTAAGTGATGCCTTTATAAAACACACACACACACACACACACATACACACACACACACACATATATATATCTCACTAATATATTCAGACTCAATGTAATAAAGATGTTCTACATTGCCAAATTGTAATACAAACTTAAGACAACACTTAACAAAATGCTGGTGTGTTTGGTTTGTTTCCACTGTGAAAGGACTTATTTTAAAGTTTAATAGAAAGTCAGAAATCCCAAGCTGGTGGGCTGGCTCAGTGGGTAAAAACACATACATTGCAGGCCTGGTAATGTGAGTTCTATCCCAAGAACCCACAAACAAAATAGAATGTTGGTGGCTGGTGTTTAATCCTAGCATCAAGCAAGGTGGGGGCACAGACAGGAGCTTCTTCTCCATTTAGCCATCCTGAAGAACACAGAGGACAGAAACAATAAGAGAGCACCTGCCTCAAAAGCTGGAATGAAAGAAATTATTCTAGATTGCTCTTCTTTGAACTCTATGTGTGTGCCTTGTCCTGTGTATACCCTCATGTTCACACACACACCTGCATGCATGCATGCACACACACTGTGTATATGTGTGTTTGCAAAAAAAATGATGTAGTAAACAAGATAAATAATCACTTATAAGAGAGAGACCATAATTCATAGAGCAATCTTGGAAAAGGTAAGCAAAGTATGAGTTATCACCTTATTGCTTATTATTACTGTATACTCAAAGGAACCAAGATAGGTATTGATGAAGAAGTCATAAAATAGATGAAGAGATATAACAAAGCATCCAGAAATAGAACCCTATGAATATTTGTAAAAGTTCAACAAATGCAACCCATTGGAGGCAAGATAGGCTTCTCATCAAATAATTCTGGAGCAATTGATGTAAAATTAAGACAAAAACTAAGCTATACCACACTATTCCACTATGTCTTCTATTCATATCCATATTTGAAGTCGTTTGACCAGTGTTTCTAGAAAGTTCCTGCACTGAGCAGATGAGATGTCTCAGTGACAAAGGTGCACAGCTTGATACGTGACTCTCACAAGGTGAAAGGAGAGAACCAAATCCTGAGAGTTGTTTTTCAACTTTCTAATGTGTGCCATGGTTCCTGTTGGCCGCCACTCCCCTGCAAAAAGTAAACAAATGAAAGAATTTTTTAAAAGTCCTTTAAATAGTCCCAGTACTTACTTAGTTATGAAAGAAAAAGAAGGGGCAACCGTTAAAACTAGACTTACCGTAGCTTTCTTTTTGAAAAAAAAAAAGATTTATTTATTTTTATTTTATGTGTATGAGCATCTGCATGTATGTCTGTGCATCACATGCATTCAGTAGCCATGGAGGCCAGAAAAGGGCATCAGATCCCCTGGGAAGTAGAGTTACAAATGGATGTAAGACACTGTGTGAGTGCTGGGACTCAAACCCAGACTCTCTGAAAAAGCAACAGATGCTCCTACCTAGTGATCTATAGCTCCAGGCTGATACTGGTTGCCACTTAGAGTATGTGAGGATTCAGAGTTTGATTTTTGATTTAAAAGAAACTCTTAAAAGCAGTGGCTCAGCCTAACCAGCTCAGGTACCACCCAGACCCACGTTCCTGCCCTTGTGTTAGCCCACCCTAACGTCTACCCCATCTATGATCTCCTGGAGTGCTTAAAGGGACTGGTCCTGCAGAACTGTAACTTGGGGCAACAGCTAGATACCCAAAAGAAGTTTCATTGAGGATCCAGTGATGATGATATGCCAGAGGTCTTGAACCAGACCACTGACTCATTGCAATGAAGATTTGTGGGTGAGGCTGATTGGACAAAAGGGATATATTACATGACACACTCCAGCTCCTGATGCCACTAGGATGAAAGAAGAGGCATTGCAAAGACAGAGAGGGGGATAGTTTTTGTTTGTTTGTTTTGTTTTATTTTTAATTAGTTTTTTAGAGGGGTTCTATGAGGGATATGCTGCAGGAGTGACAGACAGATATGCAGGGACTAGGAGATGAGTGGGATTGGGATACGTGATGTGAAATTCCCAAAGAGTCAATAAAGAATTATGTTATAAAGAAAACCTCATATTATTTACTATTATATTATTTGCAATTTTCAGTACTCCTTATGTCTTATTTCGGGAATGCTTTACCATGAATTATTACTTGACACTCCAATTTCCATAATATTCATAGAATCTACATAAAACAGTCTATGAATTAAACACCAATCTATAAAAAATTAGGAGAAAAAAATTTTGCAATGTAGGGCTATCTAGCACAAAAGCTTGGTATACTGAAGGATCACACACACACAATTCCGTCAAAATTTTAAGCAGTCTGCATCGAAAAAACATTGGCACAGGAGGAAAGATGTTAGGAGAAAGTACTGCAAAACACTATGATAAGGAAAACACTGTTGTGTTAACTGGGGGGAAGTTACAGCTGCTAGGAATAAAGTGTTTATGGTAAAATAATGAGCAGCATGAATCTTCTTTGAAGCACTTCATTAGACATATAAAAATGAGAATATATGAAACACAATTAGAGGTGTGATTGGAGGCACTAAAAGGAGGTTATAACCTTGATTGTGGCAGTTAGGCAATCTAGCTTAAAGGCTAAAAGAAGCTTTAACTGAAAACAGAAGGATAAGTAAAGCAAGGAGATGAGAGTAAAATGTGGAGTGTGTAAGCAGAAAAACAGCGTATGCTAAGGCTAGGTGGTAGGAATGGCAGCCACCATGGGACATCTGAAGAATTTCTAGAGATGAGTGAAGAGTGATATGAGAAGACTGTCTGGACAGAGCTCTAGTGTGTGTTAGAAAGGTCCCTCAGAAGCATTGTGTGTATTAAAGCAGGGAGCTGGGGGTTAAGTTTGCATCTGGGAGACTGCAAGGGTTACTAGATAAAAGTGGCCTGGATAAGGATGATAGCCTGGAGCTGAAGGAGGTTAAGATGGGGGACTAGAGAGATAAGTTAATGGATAAAAAGCACTTGATGCTCTTACAGGGGACTGTCATGAGCCTAACTAATATCTATAACTCAAATTCCAGGAGATGTAACTTTCTCTTTTGGTCTCCATGGGCACCTGTACACATGTAAACATGGAGTGTACATGTTTGTGCACATATACACATACACAAATAAGTAAAAATTATAGTCATTATTTTTTAAATTATGTATATTTGGGTATGTGAATGGGGTGCACATCAGTGCAGGTTCTCATGGAAGCCAGAGATATTGGATCCCCATGGAGTGGTCACTACAGGCTGTTTGCACATCCAATGTGAGTTATGGAAAATGAACTGGGATCCAACACAAAATCAGTACGTATTCTTAGCCTCTTAGCCATTTTTCCAATCATTCATAATAAATCATTAAAGAAAAGGTGTACTCAGGAAGAAGGTATAAATAGCTTGCTGCAAGTTTGACTTACTGTGAGGAAGGAGCAAAGAAAAATGATAATGAGGACCCTCAAGTGTGGGATGAAGACAGCAGATTCCATGTAGTTAACTGCCTGGAGACACACAGGAATCAGGAGCACCACAGAGGCCCCAGGGAATCTGCCCATTGCACTAGACTCAGCAGCAATAAAGTGGGAATGGCTTGGCCTGACCTTCACACGAAGCAGGTGGATCTACTGAACAAAACACAGCTCTTGTTTAAAGACACCTAAATTGAGAAGCTGGATTTGCCCTTTGTCTGAGGCTCCTCACTGGAAGAAGACTGAATTGTATGAATCTGTATGGCTGATGAGATTGAGGACAAAAAAATATCGGATTTGGGGGTTTATTCTTAATGATATGAGGTGAAATTGATACCAGTTGTTGTACAGATCTTCCTTTAGACAATTACATCCTGGTTATGATCAAAATTAATAACATTAATTAATAACATTTCCATCACTCTGGAACATTATCTCATAACTTCTGATACTAGTCAAATTCACCATTCATTGCTGGTAGCCGTCCTTGCCCTTTGTCATTGTGTGTTTTGCAGTGGCCATACAAAGGGGGGGGGGGTACAAAGCTTTAATTTTTAAAAGAAATATTTAATTTTAATCTTTACAAAAGTAAGTTATCAAATTCACCCCCATCCCCCTGCCTCCTGCTACACCTGTGTCCTCTCTACCACTGTTCCTCCCCAACATTTTGTCTTTTTTTTTTTTTTTAACACACAGGGTCCACTTAGTGCTGCTAGTATGTTTATGCATATGGGGTCATCTGTCTAGTGGAGCATAGGTAGCCACTCAGAGGCTGCATCCCTAAAGAAAACTGCCTCTTCTTGCAACTGCCGTCAACTGCCCTTAGCTTCTCAGTGTGTGTGTGTGTGTGTGTGTGTGTGTGTGTGTGTGTGTGTGTGTGTGTGT
>CABHPP010126155.1:20082-55732 GCA_902168425.1 Peromyscus attwateri
TGTGTGTGTGTGTGTGTGTGTGTGTGTGTGTGTGTGTGTGTGTGTGTTGCTTGCCTATATATGCATTGCCTGGGTTTTCAGTGAGCCCCAGGGATCTACCTGTTTCTTCCTCCCTAACACTGGGATTAAAAACACGTGCTACCACACCTGGCTTTCTTTGCATTTTAGGATTCAGTCAGGTCCTCATGCTAACAAGGTAAACATTTTACTGACAAGCCATCCTCAGGCCTGTGCATAGAGTTTTGAGTCTAATTTCTTTGTGGTCCTTGTGAGAGCTATACAAATTCTCAGCCCCCCTTTGGCATAGGAGCAGCTAAAGCTGATGGGTAGCTAAGTAGGTGTGGTTCTGTTCCCATAAATTTTGTGAGCTATGAATGTTTTGTATTTTTAGGGTTTCACCTGTCAGGAAACATTTCTTCTGACTTTTCAGTAAGCTAAAATATGTATTTTAGCTTCCCAGACTGGACAAACACTTGAGGCAGACTAAGATAAGCATCTCAGTTTGTGTTCTGCCAACTCCTGAAACCATAAGCTAGCTTACTATGGATGGTTTTGAAAGTTTTGGAATCTCAGTTGCTAATTAACAACTGAAACCCAGGCTTTCCTTCAGCAGAGAATATGGTACACAGACATCGTTGTATTACCAGCTCTTTCCTCTCTAGGTCTATGTACAATTGATGGGCTTGTCATTGGTGACTATCTGGCCCCATTGTTATGGGACACTTCCACTTTGTATCTCTCTGTCCTTGTCTCATGCCCTGTGCATGATCATATTCATAGTCAAATTTATCTTATTAGTGAAGATAAATTGTATGGTCAAATCAGGGTGAGCTCATCAGCCATTGTAGAGCAAGCCACGCCTCATATATATGCTGTGGATTTGTCTCCATGACAACAAAATAAGTTTTATGCAGACATGTAGGTCTCAATTTTTCTGTGTTTGTATCGTGTATGGTAGTGTTTGGTAGCATCTCTGGGTACTTCCTGTGTGAATCCTATACCCCATTTTTATTTCTTCCTGAACCATTCAGGAAGCTTACTAACTAAATTAAAATCCCTTCATAAACTTGAGTTCTGCTTCAGAAAATTTTTCTGGGCAGTGTGTATTATGTAACTAACTGAATGCACTTTTTTATTCTGAATAATTTCCAAAATTCTCAAAAACTGAGAGATATGTTACATAAATGTAAATCTTATAGATTTCATGTGCTTTATGCTCCTGTGTTGACAGTTTGAAGTTCTTTGGTTCTTCTGATTTGTTGGTTGTCACATTTGAACTTAGAAATCCTTGTGGCTTGCACAAAACCTTTCTTTAAAAAAACAAGATTCAAGCTGGGCGGTGGTGGCACACGCCTGTAATCCCAGCGGTCGGGAGGCAGAGCCAGGCGGATCTCTGTGAGTTTGAGGCCAGCCTGGTCTCCAAAGCGAGTTCCAGGAAAGGCGCAAAGCTACACAGAGAAACCCTGTCTCGAAAAAATCAAAAAAAAAAAAAAAAAAAAAAAACAAGATTCAAACACTTCATGAACTTTGCAGTCTATCATGTTTTCTTTATGATGGCCAGCTGAAAATGATTTGTTTGTAACAGTACTCGTGCATGTGGCTCTCACTTCAGCAAGCAGTGACTTCTTTTGAAATAGTAATAGGGTGATTCCACAGGTTTCTACAATTCTGTATTGTCCTGCAAATACATTTTAAATTATTTTCTTCTGTGAACAGTTGATGTCATAGGCTTCATTGTGGCATCTTTCAAACGTATATGACATCATGTCTTGTTTCTGTTCAGTCTGTGCCGTACTAGTCTTCCCATTCCCTCCAACTCCATCTTATTTATATCCTTGTCTACCTGAAGCAGATCCCCTCTGCTTCTAGAACGCATATGTCCGGTTGTCCTCTCCTCTCCTTTCCTGCACTTGTCCTCCGCCATTGTCTCCATTCTTGGGCTTCTTTCCAGAGGGGCAATTCAGATGGTCTTGTTAACTGTTCTGAGATGAATGTTATTTTTTATTATTATTATATTATTCTTATTTTACTCTTGGGAAGACTGAGTCCCTGAGAGCTGAGGTGTGCCTTGCCATATGCTCACTAATGTTGATAAATTGTAAGTGCAAACATTAGCCACTTCCCAAAATTCAAAGCCCATTAACCATTTGTCTACTATTACTAACCTCTAAAATTATCTCTTGATTTAGAATTATCTTCCCAAAACTGTATTAATGTCTAAATACATTATAATTTTGAAAATAATCAAAATACATTTTAACTGTTCTTCCTCTTATACTAAGTGGTTTCTTCATTTTTATTTTACTAGATTCAGTTGTAAAATATTATTTCTTAAAAACTACCAAATACCAGATATTAATATTCAAATAAAACAGGCCATTACTGAAGATAGCAACTTCATCACAGAACTTTATAAAATATCTCAGTTAAATGATATTGAAAGAATTCTGCCATTAATAGATTATAGCAAGTTTGTAGAAGACATTTTATAGGCTTTGCATTTATTGGCTTTCGGGGTTATTTCATTTGCTTTATTTTTATAGTGTGTAGATCATATATGGAACACTTCTTGGTAAATAGATTTTATGCTACCTTTGAGTGCACTCTTGATAACTCTTGCTACTTCGACATACAAGGAACATTTCCAGCTCACAGCCAGATGAAATGAACCCATTTTCATCTGCCAAAAAAAGTTTTAAGGTAAGTCATAACAAGAAAAATTCACAAAGTTAGGGTTTACTTTTTAATTGCAACTGTGAATTAGCTGCAGCGAGCTTCTTTCCAGGCAACAGCTTCCTATTTAAAGACATGTTCACCAACCCTACTGTTTTAGACAATTTGCCTTCCACCCCTGGAGGCAGTGTGAATATCAGGTGCTTTCCCCAGCCCATGCCACCTAATGGGAAATGGGCAGATTATCTTTTGTATGTTTTCATCTGTTCCTGCACTGTGACATTATGGTACTATTTTAGCACTGCACTTTACTGCTCTAAAAAGAAATACCTCATTTCTCATATCTCTCCTCCCTCAATCCGAGCCCACTGAGGCCTTGCCAAGCAGTGTAGACATGAAGCTGGCTCCTGGGGCCTCTGACATTCAGAGTTTAGGCTAGTGCAGGAACTTTGAAGTCAGATGCTCCATCCTAGGAAAATGATAGAAGTTTAGGGAAGGACTTGGAAAGCCATTTAAGTGAATGTTCTTAGCTTTTCTCCCCCTTTTTGCAGTTATTAGACCATTATTAAAAATAATGTATGACTATATAAAGCACTGAAGATACACTGGGAAGATAGTATCTCTCCCACTTCCATCAGGCAGCAGTTCCTATATACTTAATGTCTTTCTTAAGGGAAGCTGAGGTGCAGACTGATTAAGGAGCAGCTTATTTGAGATGATCAGAGTTCCAAGTAAGGAAAACACAGATTCTCAAATCAGAGCATATGGTCCAAGGTCTTACATGTTACAAGAAAGTTCTTTTGCATGCTTTTTTTTCTTGTTGTCCTGTTTTGGTTTTTTATTTTTTAATTTATATGTTGAGAATTTCATGCATGTATACAATGTATTTTATTCATATCCACCTATCTTACTCCCCAACCAATACCTTCCAAACCCCCCAACACACCCCCTTCCCAACTTCAAGTTGTCCTATTCTCCCACTTCCAAGCTAGAATTTTTACCTGGGCTGATCTGGTACAAATCTTCTGCAGGTAAACTACGGGTGTGGGAGTTCATAAGCGCATGGCCATGTCATATGCAGAGGACAGCATTTGATAGCACTCCTCAGACCTACCTCCCAGCTTTCACATTCTTTCCACCATTTCTTCTGTCATGTTCTCTGAGCCATGGGGATAATGGGTGATGACCTAGATGTCCCTGTGTGGCTGAGCTCTCGTAGTCATTTATTCTTAGCACTTTGATCAGTTGTGATTCTCTGAATTAACTTCTGCCTACTGTAAACAGCAGCGGCTCTGACCAAGTTGAGGGCAGCACTAATCTATAGATAGGTAGAAACAAAACCTTCTAGACAGCAATTTGACAATATAATCCTTTATCAAATTGGCAATATACAAAATTTAAGATGTGTGTGTACATGCATGAGTAAGCATGAGTGTGCATGTGTATGTGTGTGTTCATGCATGTGCATCTGTGTAAGACATGAAATCAGAAGGGAATATAGAATTAAGGATAAGGAACAATGGATCAAAACCGGGTAATAGGTCTGAATATGGGCAGAGTGCAGTGAAATAATATATAAAAGCACTATAATGATACTTGTGATTTTGTATGCTGACTTTACAAAGGAGATTTTAGATCGGGCAGAATAGAGAGCTGTCTGGTAAGAGGGATTGTGTAGCTTAAGAAGTATCTTAGAAAGATAAGCTAAGAGGGAACTATTAAACACTGCAAGAAAGCAAGGGAGATGGGGACTGCAGAATTTTGGTATTTATTTCTAGAATTAGCTTTTTACAGTAAAAACTGTAGCTCTTTGCAGATGAAAATTGCCATTCAGTGAGTTTTGGCCTGGTGGAGTTCCCCTACATGCTGGGAACATTTTGCTCATAGTCAGGGGTTCTCTCAGGTATATATGGCTGAAATATGGCTGAAATCCACCCTTTCCACCTGAACATATAAATATCTATGTCTGCTTTATTGGGTTATATTACCCTCTTTCACACTCCTTAAACAAACATAAATGTGGGTTCTTTAAAATACTAATTCAAAGTAGAGTGTGAAGTTAGACAAGAGATTACTCCCTGTCAGACCATTTTCTCTTCTGTACCTGTGGAGGACAGTCCACGTTTTGCATTGGAAATGTTTCAAAACAGAATCAAACTCACCTGGGCAAATTTTCTGGATTCTCATGCCCCACATCAGCCCTTCTGCTTCTGATTCTCTAGGGTGGGATGAAGCATGGATGTGTCAGCAAGACCCCAAGTGACTCAATGTGTACTGTAGCGTAAGAACCAGGGCTTCACATCAGACCCTTTGTACCAGGTTCTACTGGCAGATCAATGTGGATTCATTCAAACCTTTTTCTGGTTTGAAATAACTTTCAAATGAAGAGCTCTCTGTGTGTTTGGTTCTCTCTCTCTCTCTCTCTCTCTCTCTCTCTCTCTCTCTCTCTCTCTCCATGTGTGTATGTATAGATGACTATACATTTAAAACTACTTTTCAAATTTATATCAAAATATATTCCCACCACTGACACTTGAAACTCTACTTAGTATGATTGATGTTGTTTTCCATGAGATTTACTTCCATGGTTTTGTAACCGTTGTTTTCAAAGACCTTTTTGTAATTTTACCTCCAAACAGTTTTTGTAAAGTATTTTGAATTTCTATAAATCAGAATATAAAAGTTTCTTTACAAGAGCAGAAATATGTGAGAGCCTACCATGTCTCACAAGCTTCAGTGATGTAATCTCCTCAGCCTGTAAACAAAATTCCCACTGTTTAGCTTTGGATGTAGGGAGGGGAGTCTCAGTGCTATCCATTATCTGTGCAGGGATTGTCTACAGACTATCATAGCAACGTATTACAAGAATAAAAAATGTATTTAAGCATGTTCTTTTCAGGAAAATGTAATTAAATTGCATTATGTGTATATAATACTCCTGCATTTTTTATTTAATGATAATGTTTGAAAAATATTCTTCTGAATGCTAGGGTGCTGGATAAATATTTTTGACTTAACATATAATGAAGGATTTAGCTGTTCATTTTGAATTGTTGACAGAAAGCCAATTGAGAGGCAAATGACTTTTGGCAAAGAACTGCAATGACTTCAGTGAACCTAGGCTTACATTCTAATGAGTACTAGGTAGTGTCATGGGGATTTAATGAGTGTCCTGTAGGCTACATCTTTCTGCAGATTCAAAACATGTAACCCTCAAATCACTGACCTGACATCTGTCTTATTCTTATCATGTATGAGATTAAAAGCAATTCATTCATTCATTTATTTATTTATTTATTTACTTATTTATTTATTGTGTGTGTGTGTGTGTGTGTGTGTGTGTGTGTGTGTGTTTGTACATGTGTGGGGTCAGATAACACCTTGTGGGAAATAGTTTTCTCCCTCCACTATGTCTGTCTGTAGTTTTGAACTCATGTTGGAAGGTTTGGCAGCAAGCTCCTTATCCTGCTTAGTCATATTGTGGCCCCATAGGAGAATTATATTTAGTAGATCCAAAGTTTCCTCGCCATCTTCAGAATCAAGTTTTTTTAAGAGTAAAGCCATGGAGTCTCCCTTGAAACATGTTTCTCTGCTAATTTTAAAAATATTAGGGTAGAGTTAGTTCTTTTTATTAAAAATGATTGTAGGAGTTTAGGTGATGACTCTTAGCAGATACAGTACTTGCTACCCAAGAGTGATGATCAGAATTCAGATTTTCCCAAGAACCTACATGAAAGTCAGACAGGCACAGGCCAGCTGGGGTCCTCAAGGCCCTGGTGGTGGGAAGACATCCATGGGCCCACCGACACCTTGTAGAGCCAGGCAGGTGGGCCCCATCATAATCAGCAGATATGTGGTGGGGAAATGGTGAAGGAAGAGAAGCAGAATGGTCCGTGTGCTGTGGAGAGAGGCAGAAAGGAAGAAATGAAGAAGGAAGATAATGAGGAGTAGGCTGCTGTTGGAGCCCTGCTTACCACCTAGGGCCATGATGAAGGTGGTGGATTAGTGTGATGGAGGAGGTCTGCTTGCTACCTGAGGCCATGATGATGTCTAGGCCAGGCTGCTGCAAAGGGCCATGTCTAGGTCCCTGGTCCTATAGCAGCCAGGGTCTGTGTTGATGTCCCTGGCTACTGCGGTCTTCAAGGACCATGCTGATTCCAGTGGTCTGGGCCACAACCTGGGGCTGTATTGAGGTTCAGGGGTCATGCGTCCACTAGGGCTGTGCCAATCTGGGTAGCCTTCAATGCTACCTGGAGCCATGCTGACAACCAGACATGGGCTGCTGCAGAGGACCATGTCTGGGTATATGGTCCTACCACAGCTGAGCTCTGGGTGTCCATGGCCCATGTTGCCACCAAAGGCCACATGAAGGCTAGGGTCTTGGCTGCAACCTGTGACCTTGTTGGTGTCCAGGGGCAATGTTGATGCCAGAGCCATCCTAATCTGAATGGCTGGGGCTACCACCTGGAGCCAGGATATCGACCAGCTGAGCTGCTGCCTGGGTCCATGTCTGGGTGCATGGTCCAGCTGCAGCTGGGGTCTGTGTTGATGTCGGTGGCCCAGGTCACCTAGGGTGGGCCTTAGGAACCATTTAAGATGAAATCAGAGAGCCATGCTGAGCCAGCCCCACCCTTTGCTGGCCCAGGGAAAGCTACCCTTGCCTCTGGATGGACACTGCAGCAAGAGAGCTGGCCCCTGCACTCTGGAGAGATGGCCCACCCCTCACCACAGGCTAGGGTGAACTGAACCTGAGGGTATGGACTTAGGGGAGCTGACTCTGCCCCCTTGCTTGAGGTGGGTAGCCACAGTGGCCAGAACTAACCAGCTCAGCTACCACCCTGGCCCACACCTGGACCTTGGGTTGGCCCACCCTAACATCTACCCCATCTAGGACCTGCTGGTGCTCTTGAAGGCACTGTGGCACAATACCCAAAGGATCTCCAAGATTCGGCAACAGGATATCCCAGAGTAATTCCAGTGAGGATCCAGTGATGATAGTGTACCAAAAATCAGAGGCCTTGAACTAGACCAGTGACTCATTGCAACGAACATTTGCTAGTAAAGCTGATAGGACAAACGGGTACACTGTGTGACACTTCAGGGCCCCCAGTGCCACCAGCATGAATGAAGAGGTGTTGGAGCTAAGAGGTTCTTTGGTTTTGTTTTTGTTTGCTTGTTGGTTAGTTGGTTGGTTTTTTGTTTGTTTGCTTACTTGCTTTGTTTTTTTTTTCTTTTGTGGGCACTGCAGGGGTGAGGGGAGGATTTGAGGGGACCAAAAGTTTAGCCGAATTGGGGTGTGTGATATGAATATGATATGAAGACACTGACATGTACTTTAGGTCTCCACTCAGAGGCATCCACTTCTGCATTTGCACCTCCCCATCCCAAAACAGGCAATGTTCCCACACACATGCAAACACACATACACTACACACACACACACACACACACACACACACACAAATACACACACACTCACACAAACACTGACTGCAGTTTTTAGCAAATCAGATATGAAGCACTTAGTGTTTGTGATGGTTAGTACAGGCAACCTAACAAAATTAGAGTCACCTAGGAAGCAAGCTCCTAAGAAGACTGTGGGATGGATTGCCTAGATTAGGTTAGTCTATGTGGGAATGGTCTAGATGAGCTTAACTCAGAATGTGGCAGTACCATTCACTGTATTGGTGTCCTGGACTGCATAAAAGGAGACAGGGAGATGAGTGTTAGCATTCATCACTCTCTGGCCCTCTCGCTCCTGCCTGTGGATACTCAGTACTAGCTAGCTTAAGCCCTTGCTGTCAGGACTTATCCCCACAATGAACTGTATCCTTGGACTGGAAGCTGAACTAAACCCTTATTCAAATACTTTGGTCAGATACTTTGTTACAGCATCAAGATAAGAACTGCCTAAAGTAACAAATAGAGTAAACTAGTCTAGAAATGATTCACATTTATATTATTTGTTGCAGAAGTGTGATTACTTAAGTCTCGGACTTTACTCAAGGGAAATAATTTAATTTTCAATCTCCACTGTTACTTCCTATTTCTTATGTCAAGATGCAAACTGGCTATGAGATGGCCCAAGAACAGGCACAATACAAGGCTACAAATAACATAAAATAATTTGTATTATATCATGAATAGATATTTCTTTCTAGTTCATACTGAATTGTTTCTGAAAAGCCTCCAGTTGACTTACAAAAGGAGATTAATATAAAATGGGACAAGCACAGATAAAAATAGAAGGAGACTGTTTAAAAGGATTAGAGGCACCTGGGAGATGTTAATTCTAACAGCTGGGAAGTGTCGTGATAGCTAAAACCAAAATGGTTTATAAATTTTTCATCTTCAATGTAAAAAGCTTATGCAGTTATCAGCAGAGGCAAACTGTTTCTGAGAATCAGTCAAGAGATGTATTTGTTTTGAAGTTATAGGCAGTGTGTATCTAGAAAACTAGGTCTGTTTGCCAAGAGATACAGAAGAATTGCTGTGAAATTGGCCATTCTGATAGACTATGGTGGCATTTTGTAAACTCTATCCATGAGAAACATTTCTATTTGGATCTATATCTTAAGATTATAGCAAATATTTGGTGGGTTATTTCGCTCTGTATATGGTATTTCATCTTCAAAATAGCTCAATAAACATACACACGATCATTTTTCTGATATGTATTTGAAAAGTCTTAGGTGTGTGCATAGGGGCTATGTAATTTATAACTTACACAGACTAGACAGTAGAATTTTGACTTTAGGTATTATTTTGGCCTCCACACTACAGAATTGTCAGTTCTCCTGAGTCATTTGCTTTCTTGTGATATGAACTAAACAATAAATAAGACAATGTGGAGCACAGGGTGTTCATATTTCTGTTATTGCAGTTTCTTTCATTTTTGAGGCCACATCTGATGACTTAATCACTTTTGTACTGTACATAGAGATCCCTGATACCTGCTCATTCTGTTTACAGGGCATATTGTGAAAAGAAATACACTTTCATGTCTTGTTTGTACACCACAAAATATGTGCTCAGCATGGAGGTAAACACCAGGAGGAAAGATGAGGTTATTTTCCTATATTCCCCTAGACACATGGCTCTTTCCTTCCCTTCCAAGTGCATACAATTCATAGAATTACATGGACAGAGAATGAGTAGGTTCTCCATCCACAGACGATCCATAAACCTCATTGAATAAATGCATGAATAATTGGTTAAAAAATATGGGAGTTCTGCCCCATGTTACATAGAAGACAGCGCTGTAACCTGGAAAATCATAAAGCAGGTGTTCCTAGCCAAGTATGTCATCCATAAAATGACATCAGGCAGTGATCTACATCTGCTTTTAAGCTACATCCTGATGGGTCTGCCAGGAAGAGTGATTTCCCAAATTAGCTTAAAATACTGACCTGTTCTGATTGTTTTTCATGTCTATTAAAAGATGGCTCCTGTTTTTAAATAGAGCTGTTTAATGTTGGGTCCAAAATATTACGACTTCTATTTTGGTAACAACTTTCTTATAAACTCTTCAGGGAAAGATAGATTCTGCATTTTAGACTTTTCTTCAGATCAGAGGATCAACAGTACCTTAGACTTGAAAATGGCACAGTTTGTAAGACAATTACTGTGACATTGCTGAAAACAGAAAGTGAGGCCAAAATCTTCAATTTAAATTTTACATGTTTTAGTGAACATTTTACTAAGTCTTATTATTTTTACATGAAACTGTTGGTTCTTTTTATTCTCATAGTTGACAATAGTCATCTTTCAGAAAGATCAAAAATACACATGCTAAATGTCTTCCATCTGTCCCTCCCAGATTCACCTTCCATCCTGCCTTATGCCCCAGCAGTCCCATATGGATACATCAGAGTGTCCCCTTGCATTTTCTGACTTTGGGTTGCTAGGGGTAATGGGGATATTAGCAGGGAACCTGAAAGTGGGAAGAGGAAAGGTCAGGGTGTTTATTGGCTTGACTTCCTTCTTAGTGGGTTGCCATATGTTGTCTGTGGGTCTTCTGTACACAGCTGCCCTCTGAATTCTATGAATTTCTTCTCTCCTTATCTTTAAAGCCTAGTCATGGAGAGATCAAACATATAATAGCACATCATGTCTGCTGGCTACATTAGTCCTTACTTTTTGTCAGACTCTTATCTAGTTGCTACACTGAATATGCCATGGGAAGAGCCTGATGAGCACAATTTGACAAAACCATCTTAATTGGAATAAACAATGAAAAAATAGTTTTAAAACTTTTAACCAAATTTGTGCTCCATTTACATATTGTAAGACATGGTAGGGAAAATTCTCACACAGGTTACATGACAGAATTTTATGGGCAAACCCTGGACTATAAGTCATTCAGCATAAATCCAAGCCATATTCCATA
The DNA here is from genome assembly GCA_902168425.1 of Peromyscus attwateri. Taxonomy (NCBI): domain Eukaryota; kingdom Metazoa; phylum Chordata; class Mammalia; order Rodentia; family Cricetidae; genus Peromyscus; species Peromyscus attwateri. The sequence goes on from CABHPP010126155.1 coordinate 31,145, forward strand.
TGACCTTGATCTCTGAGAACATAGAACTGAGTGTTTTGGCTGCGGAAAGCAAAATACTCTGCAGATAGTGCTGTCCACTAGAAATATGATATAGGTAAGGTATGCAATTTAAAACTTACAGTGTTTAGAGTCTGTAAGGCAAAGTTACTTTAAATGTCTTATTCAACCCAGTGTTATTTAACGTGTAATCTATGTTGCTTTATTAATAAGATATGTTGTTCTTTTTCCTTTAGTACTTCCTGAAATCTATTACATGTTTCTTTGGCATATAGCACACTGGAGTCTATACTATTCATATGTCAAGTGCTCAGTAGTTCTATGTAGCTAGTAGATACTACAACTGATGTGTCTGGCTCAGCGTTTATAGCAAACACACACACACACACACACACACACACACACACACACACACACACACAAGCATATTTTGTAGAACTGCCTTATCAAATAGGTCTCCACCAACCTAATTAAACCTAAGTGGTGGGTGTAGGTCAGACTTGTCCTCATCATAACAAAATACCTAAACAACCAGCCAACTTAAAAGGAATTAAGAGAAGAGATGGCTCAGAAAGTAGGGGCACCTGCTGCCACAGCTGACAACCTGAGTTTAATTCATGCAACCCAGATGGTGGAAGGAGAGAACCAACTCTTGTAAGTTGTCTTCTGAGCTCTATATACGTATATGTGCACACAACACTAAATAAATGTAAAACGTAAAAGAAAGGCAGATATGTATGGGCTCACCATTTCATAGGTTTTGGTGTGTAGTCCTATGTTGAACAGAACATTCTGGAAAAAAAATGAGCTCCCAGAAGTAGAAGAACATTGATCACTTATAGGGGATCAAAAGCTCAGTAATGAGGAAGATATTTGAAGCAAAGTCTGTCTTTTCAGGACACGGCCCCAGGGGCATACATGTTCAGCTAGACCCAGCTTCCTGACTCCTACTACTTTTTACTAGTGCCAGCTTGTTAGCAAGCTGTGCGTGCCATAGCCCTTGTGAGCTAGTCACCTTGAAATGACCCTTTAACAGAAGCCTTGATAGTGCTTCATACGCAAGCCACGGGTCTCTTGTAAATCTACATTTCTTTTCTGCCAGAATTAATCCAGAGCACTCTCAGCACTGCTTGCTGTACAGTAGCATGTTGTTCATGTTATATATTTTTTTTGTCAGCTCTTCTTTAAAGCCCCATTGATTAGTCCAGGGTAACCATTAACTCTCCATCTTATACGCAAGGAAAGTGGGGGCAATAGCAAAATGAGTACCAGCCCAAAGTTTCAGGGTTATTCAGCAACAGATCATGATCCAATCCCAGTTCTGATTCTAAAACCAGATGAATGAATGTGCTAGAAGTGAGGCATGGGTGTCTTACCGGTTTGAGTCTCGACTGGCAGGTTTGTTCTGTAAGAGAATGGCAGTGACCTTCAGATCTGATATTTGCTTGTTCTTGTCATGGTCAACAGCATGGTGAGTTAGTGGTATGTGATGTAAAGATCAAACCTGTAAAGGGAGCTTTCATGTCTTACATTTATAACTGGACATGGTACTCGTCTTCAGAATGCCATTTAAATCATGTCCATAGGAAAAGTTTTGCAATGTGCAGTACATGAGCTATATAACCACATTTAGCAGCTGTGACTTCAGGTTAATTTATACTTATCCTCAATTTTAAAATTACTTTGTTTTCCCCATATCTCCTCAAACACAATTGAGGAATATTTGTTTGTACCATCAGCCCTGTATTGTCCTGTGAATTTTTTATATTTAAATTTTAGCCATTACTGAAATATTGTGTTATCTTTTTATTGTTTAAATTTGTTCTTTGACAATTCAAACATGTATATATTGCTTTCACCCCTTGTCCTGTCTTATTCCCATCAATTCATCAATTCCCATCCTTTCCACAAATCTCCTTCCATTTCATGCATTATTACTACTACAAATTTATTATTATTATTGTTATTATTATTATTTGTGAGTCTTTATAAAGTGTGTGTGAGTGCAGATGCTCATGTATCACATCTTATTTATGGAGGTCACAGGACAACTTTGTGTAGTTGGTTTTCTACATCCACCTCTATGTGGGTTTTAGGAATTGAACTTGTGTCAGTAGGTTTGAGCAGCAATTACTTGTATGTGGTAAACCATCTCACCAGCCCATTGTCCTGTGATTCTTTTGTTGTTGTTTTTAATTTCTTTATTCTTGAGAATTTCATGCAACTATACAATGAGATATCACATATATCCCCATCCTCTGGTAACTTCTCTCATATTTCCCCCAAAAAGGTCTAGACCAGATGTTTTTTTTTTTTGGTTTTTTTTTTTTTTTTTTTTTGTTTTTCGAGACAGGGTTTTTTTGTGTAGCTTTGCGCCTTTCCTGGAGCTCACTTGGTAGCCCAGGCTGGCCTCGAACTCACAGAGATCCGCCTGCCTCTGCCTCCCGAGTGCTGGGATTAAAGGCGTGCGCCATCAACGCCTGGCTCAGATGTATTTTTTTTAATACTTTATCTTAGGCAAAAGACTTAAAAGTAATAAACACACACACACACACACACACACACACACACACACACACACACATACACACACACACACACGCTTGCAGGCACACACAACCATGTCTAGTTAACAGTTAGTGGTGCTCAGCTGTTCATGGACATGTAAATGTGGGGCCATCCACTGGAATACAGGCATACAATTAGTGGCTCCATCCTCAAAAACTAATAACCATCTCTCCCCCAGAAACTGTCAACTGCCACAGCTCCTCAATAAGTATGAGCCCAAACCATCTGCCCTATCTGTGCTGGGATTTTGGCTGGCTAGGTCTTACACATGTCTTGTGCTGAACCACAGCTCCTGTGAGATTATGACTGGAAGAGCCATTCTCTGTCCAGAAGACAATATTATATAACATTCTTTTCCTTCTTTGGGCTCTTAGATTTTTTCCAACCCCTCTTCTATGGAGGTCTCTGAACATTAATTAGGAGGTGGGCACTGGGGTGTTGAGCCTATATCAGGCATGTTAAGGGATGATTTATAGTAGATTATATGCGAACTGAAAGTAGTAATGTGGACTTCTAGGGACAAATAGGATTAAGCATTTAGAAGTGTGAGGGTATAAGGGAAGCCAGAAGGTGGATAGGAAGTCTACCAAAGGAGAGATGTATTAAAACACACATATACACACACACAAAGAAAAAAAAGAAAAGAAAAAAAAAACAAAACATGGAAGCCTACTATGTCCCAAACCAGTTAAAATTAATAATTGTAAAAATAGTAGATTACAAATGAAATGAAAGATGGGGGTGATTAATGGTCGTAAAATTATTACAAAATGATGGGGATAGGGTACAGATGGGAGGAGCATGGTTGTAGTTCGATAAAACAAATCTAAAGGTTATGAAAAGCTTCAGGGAAGCCCATTAGTTAGTAAGGCAATTTCAGTATATTTTTTAAAACATAAAAGATTTTGAGCAAAATTATCCTTATGTATAGACAATGTTTCAAGAGTTATGAAATGAAATCACACTGCAATGCATAGGATCCCTTCTTATGAGTTTTTTTGTCAGTGAGGCCCTAGAGGTCTCTAAGACAACATAGGCTACTGTCATGACTGTTATGGGGTAGCTAACTGCTCTCTGATTGGATTTCAGGCCTGCACCAATGGAGAGAGTTTTAAGTTTGATACTGCAATCTTGGTCAAAAGTCCATGATTTGGGAGGTCATATGCCCTAGGGTAGAACTTTCTATTTTTATTTTGTTAAAATGGTCATGTAATCTCATGATGGGGAAAGCCACAGAGACAACTGACCCGAGCAAGTGGGAGCTCAAGGACTCTGTATTGACAGCTAGGAAGCCCACATTGGACTGAACTAGGCCCTCTGAATGTGAGTGACAGTTGTGTGTGGCCCCTGGCAGTGTGACCTGGATTTATCTCTGGTAAAAGAACTGGCTTTTTGGAGCCCATTCCCTTTGGTGGGATATCTTGCTCAGCCTTAAATCAGGAGGGAAGGGCTTGGTCCTGCCTCAACTTGATATGCCAGGCTTTATTGACTACCCATGGGAGGCCTTACCCTCTCTGAAGAGTAGATGGGGGGATGAGATAGGGGGGAGGCAGGTGGGAGTGGGAGGAGAGGAGGGAGGAGGAACTGTGGTTGGTATATAAAATGAAAAAAATAAAATAAAAATTGGTCAAGTAGTCAAATTGTCTTTTAAATATGTACACTTATACCCTTAGACCTGGACTACTTTCAGTCTTAGTCAGAGAAGCTGCTTTGTGCAGTGGGCAGCAGTGAATGGAAATGAATAACTCATCAAAGTCCCCCCCCTTTCATGTGTATGTATGTGCACTCATGCATGCACATATCACAGTGTTCTAGTGTAGGTCAGAGGAAACCTTAACAGAACTTGGTTCTCTTTTTTCATTTTCTGGGTCTCAGGGATTGAACTCAGATCATCTAAATTGGCCACAAGTGCCTTTCCCAACTGAGTCACCTTGCTGGCCCTATGCTGTGATTCTTAATGACAGGACACTCTTTTCCTGGCACAGTTCCTGCATTCTTCATTTTTGTTGCCCTTGCTTTAGCAATACGCATTAAGAGGCATGATACAATGAATTGCCTTCAAGCTCCAGGCCTTGGTAGCACTCCTTCAGCTTGCTGTGCAACAGCTAAGTACCAGCATTACTAAAGCACTCATATATAATTCCATTAATTGTGATAGAGAACATTTATAAAACAAGAGTCACTCTCATGTCTCTGTGTGTTATTGTTAGAACACTCGGACACATGACAAACTGTTACATGGCAATATAACCTCTTAACTAAAATATATCATGATTGTATTAAATATTATGAATGCCTTTAGTAGCATTAAGCTTCCTGAATGGCAGTATTCATCATGGTGCTGTAACATGATAGTTATCTAGATACTATATACTTTATTGCACCCATTCTGTTTGCCAATGTCATGAAAAATAGTTCTATTTATTTTCTAACTCAACCATTTTTATCATCTTTCCACATTAGGAGGCATGCCACCATGGATACTACACTTTGGTCCCAAGTAAAAATGTTCATCTTCATTTATATTTAATACTTGCTAATGTTATTCATTTGTGGATTTTAATAAAGAATTTTAAGATGGTTGATGTTGTCCTTTAATTGAGATATAAAAGAACAGGACATATTCAGCAAATACCTGACAGGTTTATAATTGAGAAAATTGAAGTTCTTGCTGAAAGTGCCTCAATTAAAGCAGTTTTCCTAAGAGTATATCCAAAATTAAATTGATAGCTGGCAATGAAGCTATACCAAATATAGTTAAGCATTCTAGTTAGGGTAAGGGCAGAATGCACCAAGGAAAAGAGTATTTGCTAAAATCTGGAATGTTGACATTTTTAGATATAGTAAAAGTCCAAAGAAGCACTGCTCTTAAAGCTTGTGGTAACTCTCTTGGTCTGTTCTCAGACAGGTGAGAGTTATGGCAGGGTAAAAAAGTGTGTGTTTGTAATGAGTCCTTTTCTGTCCCTCCAGACAGCTCACAAATAATGACATGGAGACTTCTTATTAATAATGAAAGCTCAGCCTGTAGTTTAGGCTTGTTCCTAACTAGCTCTTATAGCTCAAATTAACCCGTTTATATTAATCTACATTCTATCATGTAGCATTTCCTCTCTTCCATCTTGCACCTCCTCTTTCTTCTCTGTGTCTTGTGGCATCTCCTGCACACCTAGTTTCTCTTCCTCTTCCTTTCTCTTCCCAGAAATCCTCCTGCCTAGCTATTGGCCATTCAGCTCATTATTAAAACTATCAGAAGGCTCCTTGGCAAAGACCTATCTTCACAGTGTACAGATATTCTGCAACATATATTCACATATGTACATGTACATTTGCATATGTGTATTTCTGTGCACATGTGTGCACATGTACACACTTTTCCATGCATTTCCAAGGTCATAACATCACATGAGGTGGTAAATCTTTGGATACCAAGGGGCAATTTCAGATGTCAACAGGATATCTACTGCTTAGGCAGTAACCTGCTTAGCTTAGCTGACACCTGCTTAGTGCCTGTGGGAAATGCTGAACTATTTGTTATCTAATCCCCCTTCTTCCCAAGACATAACATTTTCACTTACTTTATTTACTTAAAATTGTCATTAGCTCATAGTAGGTTGGATTTATTCTCACAGACACACCAAAAAAGTTTAGTTGATGTACAGATGTGTTATGTCAGAATGTGGCTGTATTTAGAAATAGTGTTATAACTGTGATAAATTCATGGTGTTTGTGGCAACATAGATGGAACCTTAAACAAACATCAAAATAACCAGTGTCCTTGTAAGAAGGCATACAAATGAAGATAAACTACAGATCAGTGAAGGCAGACAATGGAAGCTACAAGTCAAGGAGTGTCCAAACTGGTCATGGGGCTAGCAATAGAAAAAGTCAAAGAAAGAAATGTCCTAATTTCATCCTAATTTGTATATATTTTTGCACTTCAAAAATTTAAACTAGAAACCCCTCTTGAGTCCCTTAAGTGCCTATGTGGAGAGTTCTATAAGATTAATGGGTCCCTGCCTCTGTTAGTATCATGTGTAATGAACTTTGTAAGTATAAAAGTGAATGCTTGTCTTTATATATCCTGGATCTTAGGAAAACTCATAAAGAAAACAAGTAATATAAGCTGTGCTTATTTGATACACCAGAGAAATGTAAGCAGCTGCATATTCACAGTTACAGTGATTAGACTGTTTCCATGGTAACAACCAAGCTATCAAAATATTTATATCTATCTATTATGTTTCATTTGTTTTAGAGAATTGTGTTAAAATGATAAAACTATATGACTTTGTTTTCTTAAATAAATTTATATTAGTTTGGGTTTTTTGTTCCTTAGTTAAATATTTTTAAAGGCTTAGTTCATGCAATGTAACAAGATATCATATAAAATGTCATTTTTTTTTTTTTTGGTTTTTCGAGATAGGGTTTCTCTGTGTAGCTTTGCGGTAAAATGTCATTTTAAGTCCTCCCTATTAATTATGACTTGCATAGCTTTCCTTATTTGCCATACTTTTTAAATTGAGACACATGACATAGTAACTTGGACTCAACATTAGAAATGCATGCATTTTCTACATGTCACAAGTATATTTTATTATTCCCCTCAGAAGATGACGATTCCTAGAAATCAACTGTGCACAGTAGCAATCTAAGGTAGTGTTGATCTCTCACCAGTACAAATCATTTGTTTTGTATGTTAGCAGAGGTGCTAAAAGAGAGAAAAAATTTCTTACTGAGATGCTTCAGTTGGTAAATTGTTTGCTAGGCAAGTATGAAGACCAAGGTTTGATCCCCAGAACAAATAAAACTTTCTGATTATGGTGGTGTGTATTTTTATTGTCAGTACTGAGGATACACAGAAAGGCATGAGGATTCCTGGAAAGCCAACCTAGCCTACTTGGCATGACTCAGGTCATAGTCAGAGAAATCAAAGTAGGAACTTGAGAGATAGATCAGTGACTACAGTCCTTACTGTGCATCCAGGAGATTTGAATTTGAATCCTCAAAACATTTGTAGAAGCCAAGAGCAATAGTGTGAATCCAAATCGTCTCAGCATTCTACAGCAAGAAGGGAGGCAGGGCCAGGAGATCCCCAGAAGCTCATCAGCCAGCTAACATGATCTATATGGCTACAGTGAATAATAATAGTAATAATAATAATAACAATAATAATTATTATTATTATAATAATAAATAGAGACCTTGTCTCAATGTAAGGGGTGAGATCAACATATGAATAATGTACAATAAAAGACACAACCCTGCTTTCCCGAACAGGAAGATACGTGCACACACATTTATGAAAATACATTATACACATGTACATACACACATACATAAACTAGGCTCTTGACATGCATTATGCCTGCCACATAAATATAATTTCATGTGAACATGCCACACACAGAGAAATCACTAATCTTTCTTTTATGTAGATGATACATGCCAGGCACTAATCTTTGTGCTCAAAATGCAATCTGTTTCAGAAAAACTGTTATAGTCTTGTGTAGATTACATATTAGTGAGTATGTATAATAGTAAAGTAATAAATTATATATAGATTCTACTATATGATATAACTTTATAGAATTATAAAGCTACAGAGAATTACAGAAATGATGACTTCTAGAAATCTGTTTTGGTTGATTAGTTTTTGTGTACTTTATGCAAACTAGAGTCACATGGGAAGAGAGAACGCCAATTGAGGAATTGCTTCCATTGTATTGACCCCGAGCATGACCATGGGTCACTTTCTTTATTGTTAATCAACATAGGATGGCCCATCCTACTGTGGGTAGTACCATCCTTAAGTAAGGATGTGTGCCTGGGCCATATAAGAAAAATAGCTGAGCAAGCCACTGAACAGCATTCCTACACAGTATCTGCCTCAGTTCCTACCTCTACGTTTCTGCCTTGTATTTCTTCCTTGATGAGGGACTGGCAACCAAGTAACTCCTTTCCTCCAAGGTGTTTTGGCTCAGTGTTTTATCACAGCAACAGAAAACAAGCTAAAACATTATTTTACCCAAATAGAGTATTGTCATATTTTGAAAATTCTCTCATTGATCATTGCCTTCTTTCCTGTGATCAAACTCCACAGGCCTGGCTTGGTAATTTAGTTGAAAAATAAAATAAAACTTTGCATGATAAGGAGTCAGTGATCAGATGCAGAAAGCCAGAACATAAGCCTCTTACATAGTCATGGAAGCACCTCAGAAGACCTGCTGAAAACTCATTGACTGAAAGAATCCACATACTCAAATAAGACTTTGTGGCAGGATACATATTATGATCTTGAGCTTCTTAGGTGTGAGTTTCCAAGATTAAACGGGACTCAGAAGCGTAAACATTAATTTGGATGGGGAAACCCAGCATTGACTTTTCCTTCTTTCCTGGCTTAGACATCGAATGCTTCCTGACACTGTGACTAGGCTACATTACGTTCTCTTCTTGTCATTCATTGGTTTGCTCATGCAAATTTAAGAATAGCTCCGTCAGTATGACCCTTCTCACAAATTTTGAGAATCATGAGATGAAATCCTTGTAACTCTCCTTGGTTATACACATTTAAATCATTAGGAATAAAAACAAACAAGCAAACAACCCCTCAATGGTGCAATATTGGTACTTTCATCTTGGGACAACTAACAGTTGTCTAATTGGACTTAAGGTCAGCTCAGTGGAGGAATTTTATGCCTAGTACTGTAAGCTTCAATAACTACCGATGATAGATCCTGGAGGAGAACATTCTACTGCCATTTCCCTAAACAAATATCATTTTTAACTATATTCTAAATACTTATACTTAAATATAAGTGTAGCTCTTATGCCTCATCAAAGCTTGTTTTTATAGTATGTAGAGACGATTTCAGAGATGCACAGCTGCTCAAAATGAAGAGAATAAATGTTCTTTGGATACCTAGCCAAGTGATACATCTACAACTCAGCTCCTATAGCCAAGGCTCAGGAAGAAGAGAAGGCAGAAAAACTGTAAGCCAGAGGACCAGGATACCTGCTGCTAGTGTCCATTAGATATGGCAAATAAAAGGTACCCACAAACTAAACAATATGTTTATCTGAATAAGACCTAAATAATGACAATACCTGTTAACAGGCTAGTGTGGGTGGGGAGACCCCACAAGGCCTCACTCCTAGATAAAGTGCTGTGGTTAATAGCTGGTGAGAGATGGAAAATCACTTTCTTGAGGGATGCCCTCCCATATACGCTGTCCATTGAATTCTTACTAAGATTATCCAATCCCAAATGCTCACCCTTGGACCCAGGTACATATGAGCAATGCTAAATTTACTCAATTGGTTTTAAATTCATATATATATATATATATATATATATATATGGATATACACATACAAACAAACATATATAAAATGAGGAAAAAGGCAAGGTCATGAATTTGGGAGGGAGGGAATAGTAGGAGTTGGACTTTGGGAGATGAGCTGGGAGTAATGTTGATGAGGTTGACAGAGAATTCCTGTATTAAATTATAAAAAAATAAATCAATAAACATTTAAAATATTGACTCTCAATTTCTCTGGAATTATAGGGGTATTTCTTTTCAGATAGTTCATAAAATAATCTTTAATGGCCCTCTCTATTTCAATGAAGACTTTTGGTATAAATAGATCATTTAATTAAAGAAAAAGTAAATTCCCATTAATTTTGTATGCTAACTAATGAATAGTTAGGACAGAAAAAAGTAAACTCAATTAGATCCTCACCAGGGTGCTTGCTCAGTGCCAGCCCATAGGAGTTCTTGCCACATGTCAACTATGCTCTTACTCCAGGGTGCTGCGGAGTGAATCATTAAAGAGAAACTACCTCTTAGTAAGGCCAGGGTAAGGTTTCTTTGTCTGACAGTGGTGCATGGATATGGGGTGTAGAGTTGGGAGCATTACTGCAATATGCTAATTAATTTCGGTTTCCATTATCTCTGGATGGTCAGAAGTGAGGTTTTACCATAACTATCTTATATCTTTCCTTAAAATGGCATGAACAGACAGCAACTATCAGGAGCTTTAAGACTCATTTTATAAGGTGTTGAATTCAGCAGATATTATGTAGCAACTACTTGACTAAGTACAAGGGAAGAAGTAGTATTTTTGCCTTGAGGGAGCATATAATAAAAAATAGAGTCAAGCAGTTGAATCCTTCAAAAGACATAAAAATTAGCATGCAGTGAATCACAAATAAGTCTGGCTAGACTGTGGTTAGGATGAGACATAGGCTTCTCCTTGCCTGGAGAGGGGAAGCTGTTTGCTAACATTTATTGATCCCCTAAAGTGTTCCAAGAATTTTGTGTTGATTTTCTCATACAATGATCTCAGCAGGCCTCTAACACTGACAAAAATATCTGCATATTTTGGACAACAAACATGATATCAGAGTCTGAGAAGTCTGTATGAGGGGCTAGGGCTAATTTTCATGGCGCATATTTAGAGTGAAGCAGGACTTCAGACACTTTGCAAAAGAGCCATTGAGACATTTTAACCTAGCCTATTAAAAAGCTTTTTAAAATGTTTGAGAACATAATTAAGACAAATGTGTTGTAGTAGTGTGATCTGCTTCCATTTTCAGAATAATGTCATTTTATATGATCTCTTTATTTCCAGATTAGTGAGTAGCTGTTACTAAGTGAAAGGGCCAAGTACTCCCTTCTGTAAATGACTGAAAATTTGTTCAGGCAGCATCAAGTGCCACAGTTAGATATCAAATGTGGTATTCTACAATAGTTTTTAAAATACAACTTTAGTGATAATGTGGTCTGTAGCTATACCACATTTTTCTATTGCCCCATAAAAACCCAAATTGATGTTTCTTCCCCTTCTATTTCATTTTTGAGACAGAATCTTGCTGTGTAGTCCAGGCTGGCTGCAAAGTCTTGGTTCTTTCTGCTCCAGTCTACCAAGTGCTGATAATGTAGGCATGTACCATAATGCTCAGTGCTCAGCTAGACTTTCAAAATGAGGTCATCACTGTTGTTTTAGAACTATTTACAACCTTATCTACGCTGAGATATTTATTTCAAAGAAAACAAAAATAATTCCTTGTATTTCTACAAAAAGAAAGGATAAATAGATTTGTTAAGCTAGAATTTTGTTTGTAGAATTGTATACATATATGTTTACCTATAGGTGAAATAAAAGAAGCCATTAAAAGGTAAAGATTTACTTCACTTTTTTTTACATTAACTATGTTTAAAAATTTAGTGTTATACCAGGTGGTGGTGGTGCATGCCTTTAATCTTAGCACTCTGGGAGGCAGAGGCTGGTGGATCAATCTCTGTGAGTTTGAGGCCAGCCTAGTCTACAGAGTAAGTTCCAGGAGAGCCAAAGATACACAGAGAAACCCTTTCTCAAAAAACCAAAAAGAAAAATTAGTGTTATTAATGTAATTAATATATAGTCCAATCATTTATGTGTGTGCACACACATGTGTGGTTCTTTGATTAGATGCATGATACGATGAGAACTACCAAAACAAAATTATAACGTATTTATGATTTACTGACTGCTGCCTAAAAGGGGGGGTGGTATTATTTTAAAGTGTCAGAATTAACTGTCAGATTGTTAGTGGAATATATTCTTTTAAAACAATTTTCCTTGTTTGTTTTCTTAGGTTGGTTGATATTTTCTAATAGCTGGGTGTTACCAGTGCAATGAATATTGTTAAGGGATAGAACAACTTGACCTAAAAGCAGCAGAGAAGCAAGATAGAGAGGCGCTAATCAATGGATTGGAGCATTGAATTTGCTAAGGATTACAGTGTTTATTCAAAATGATCAAGGACTTGCCTTAAGGCATGCCATCTTTTCTGAGCAGGTACAGTAAGAGGTGAATGAGTACAACAGAAAAAAAGGGAGGGGACCCCTGCACAGACCTTGTTGAGCAGACCAACCTACCATAATAGCATTCAATTACAGTAAACACCTATAGTGCTCTGCAAATATCTCCTTCACATAGAGGGGATATTTTTAACTGGTCCTTGAAAACAAATGTACTGAATGTAATTTGAGAGAAGGAGATTAGGACACAAGAAAAATTTTACACTTTGAATTACTCAGAGTTGGACATCACACTCTCTTGCGTTGTTACCGAACACAGGCATATGTATATGCATGAGTATGCATATACATCTGTTGAAGCACTCAATAAGAACAGAGAATGTGAATGTTAACATTAAGGCATTGGGGATTCAATTTTAATGTTTTAGTCATTGTTTAAATTTGAGTATCTGTTTTAAGAAGAAAAAGAAACTCAATGTTATGTATGGAGGATGGATTGATTAAGAAGTGAGAGAACACAGGGAAGGAGACAAGATGAAGCTTATATGCAATCATTGTGTAGTATAAAAAGACAAAAAGAACAGGACTTGTTAGCATTGGAAGTGCATGTAAGTCTTGGTTCTATCACTTACTGTGATATATTTGTCCAGAATATCTTTGAGCTACAATGCTACAGAAAATGTAAAATAATGCATTTGTATTACAGCTTTAATATAACTCAAAGAAGATGAATTTCAGAAAATGTCTGTCCTAATGCCTCACAGATCCATCTACCTATTAATTCTATATCACATGCTCACTTTATCAGGGCTGAAGAAGTAAACATTTTGGACTCTAGTGATGCTAAAAGTGTCACACACACATATAATACATACAACATGAATTTATTTAAAAAAGGATTTTACAAAACATTGATATAGTTAGTAAGACATAATTTGGAATGAAAGAGGGAGGGTGTGCTTTATAGGACAGTGAACATGAACTGTGGTGATATTGTGAGAGAAGAGGGGAAAGGGAAAAGTGGGCATAGGAGTTTGTGCAGGAACGGTAACAAAAACTAAGTTAGAAGAGAACCTCAGCTGCAGAAAGTACTGTGTAAAAGGAAGATGCAGTGTCAAATAGAAGAGGGCAACTAGTTTTCCCCTAAGTATCTGGAAGACATGCATAAAATGAAAGGCGAGTTAAAAATTTAGTGGACATATCACCTGTGCAGACATAGAAGTAGAAACTTGATGCTTGGAGAAGTTTCAGGAAGAATGCATAGAAGAGAAGAGCAGTGCTCACGTACTTGACATTCATGTATCAGGAGGTATTTTAAATAATTTGCAGAATATAATTGCTGCTATTATATTCAATTTATAGATGAGATTCTTTGTATCCACAAGTTCCTGGTCAGAAAATTGTGTGAACATTAGAAAGGAGTTGTATCTAGGTTTGTCTCACATCAAAGTACAAAAACTTGAGTTCAAACTCAGTTAAATTGTGAAAGAACACAAAGAGATGGTCATTTATCTGAGGTTAGAGAATGTCAGGCTTGAGAGCCACTGGGAAGGTTGCCAGTCTTCTATTATTTTTCTTTTAACTTTTAAGGTTTTGTTCATTACAATATGCCATTGACAATTTAATATGTGTATATGTTACATTCTAGTCATACTCGCCCCCTGTCTTCTTCTATCCATCTCCTACCATCAATCTCACAGTCCTACCAAGTCTCCATTCCAGTTCAGTGTTTTTTAAATCCCACAGCTCTACCTACACAAATGACTCCGGTTAAACCCAGTAGGTCCCAAAGCGGAAACACAGTTTACATCATTTTTAACATGCGTGACTTTTGCATGTGTAAAAGCTGTGAAGGAGGGTGGACATAGGCTGTGTGTGCCTAATCTCAGCTATTTAGGACTGTGAGACTCAAGGATCTCATGAGTTCTATATGTTCCAGGCCAGACTGAGTAACAAAGCTCGGCTCTTAATAAAATGAACAAAGAGACAGACAAACATCGGTAGTAGAGGGCAGATATAGAAAGAAGTATAGTTTTGAGACTGGGGACTCAAAAAAAATTCTGGAGTCTCTTATCCGTCACAAGGGGCCCATCTTTGACCTTGTAGTTGCACAACAGTTTATATCTTGCAAAATGCGTCCACATCTCTGATACCGAGAATCATCTCTCAAAACTAACTCCTTGTGATGTTCAGAGATTAGGGAATTTTCCAGTGCACAGATGTCAGGCATGTGTGATAAGTTGATGTGCCTCTAGTCATAAAGACCTAGACCTTGGCAGCTCAGCTCTCAGATTCCCATATTCTTATTGTCGTGTCCTTTTTACCAAGTTACACTATGAGAATATTAAGCAATCTGCAGTGTTGGCATCTGGAATTTAATTTTGGCCTTGTGACTTGTCACAGAAAGCCCAAGGGAAATAAGATGATAGATACAAAGTCTGCTTATTTCAAAGTTCCATAGGTTACCAGTACAATGTCAAGAGACAGGCAATGAAAAAAATTAAAATTAATTTTAAAAATTACAGGGCCAGAAACTTGGTGGAGTTCACAGAGGGAACATATGAAAGTATAGAAAGTACAAAATGGGTAGAATGCAAGTTATTTTATTAATTTCAAGAAAGAAATATGGCTGAAGCTAGGTTTGAAGATGAATAACAGTAGACGATACCAATACCAGCATGTGTGCAGTGTACCTGGAGAAGCCCATGGATGCTGCTACTCTCTGAAGTGGTGTGGCTGGGAACTTGAATTACTAGAGCAATGTGACATTGGGTTTCCATCCACGTGGGCTGAAGTGGTTTGTGTCTTTCTAACTCTACCTAATGTAAAAATGGAAGTAATAATTGAATGACATAAAACAAGGTTCATGGAAATAGTGAAAGATGAGAAAAGTCTCTGTTTAATAAAAAGAGAAACAGACAGCAGCCAGAAGAAGAATGTCAGGGAGATGGGGAGAAGGTGGCAAGAGGTCTTAAAGCCGTAGTAGTCAAATCCATGTAAGCAAAATCAAGTAAATGTGACAAAAGGAATAAAATCTGTTGATCTCCTTCTTAAAACAAAATAAAAATAATAGAGTATAGTAAAATATAATGACAAAGTTTACAAAATAAAAGTTTTAAAAGTCACAAACCAATGTATCTTCTTCCTGAGTTCTTCACTGTTGGAGCCTGTAAGGTGGGAAAAAGGTAGTCCAATGGAAACTGGAAATGCTTTGTCCTATTCAACTGGTACTGAGCTGGGAGTGGTTGAGGATCAGAAGTTAATGCAGTGTTAAAGTTATTTCAAGGAATACTGTTCTTTGCATACCTGGAGCCTCTTTGGACACCCTTAGCTTTGCAGCCTATGGGCAAGAAGGTTCTCATTTATTTGGGAGACTTCCAAGTTGAACTTTGGGGTGACTAGTGTCAAAATCAAGAGGTATATCTTGGGCATGCTATGATGGATGAAGGCAGATGGAAGGCTGAGATCTGCTACTGAGGACCCTTCTCAGTAACTCAAGGCATTGGAGATAATTTCATGTCTCTAGAAGTTCCCAAGCCTGGCATTTTTCCAATTAAATAATTTTGTACTTCTTTCAAAAGCAACTTTTTGCTTTGGGGGTCGTAATTGTTGGTGTTCTCTAGAGGAGCACAATTGATAGAGTAAGTATGTATTAAAAAAGGATTTCTCAGATTGGCTTAAACAGTTGGGGTGAGTAGTCCAGCAACAGCTGTCTGTACACTGGACAGACTGAGAACTCAGTAGTTGCTCTTACCATGAGTGTGGATGTCACAACCATCTGATCATCCTGGTGCTAAAGACTCAGAAGATTTCTAGAGAAGCTGCTGATTCTCAGTCCTCATTGGAAAGACAAAGAAGCTGGATTCCAATGTCAAGAGGCAACAGTGGCAACAACAAGGTGATCCCATCAGCTAAGGGTGAAGGTGGGAAGTCAAAAACAGTGCTGTTTCCCCCTAGACCTCTATATCTGGGCTGACAGATTCTTCCACCCATAGACCTACCCAACATTTTGTTTCTTAGTTGTTTCCAGGCACATTCAACCAAGATCAACCTTCAGGAGATATTCCCTTCTCCCATGTCCCCTGGGGTCTCAACAAAAGAAAGAAATTCTGTACCTTGACTAATGTTAAGTCTTAAACTCTCAACAAATGGCTAACTTATTATCATATCAAAGCTGACAGAAGCTGGCTGCTGGGTTCTACCAACATCCCTCAGTCCCTACCTGTTACAGAATCTTCTGGACTGTTATACCTGCCCCTCCCCCCATCCCAAACTTCTCCAGTCCAGAGACAGTGCTGAGCTGCCCTTCCCCCACTGCTCTTCTCTATATTCTCAGCAATTTGGGCTACCATCCCTTTTGGCCTTTTGGCTTCTGGCCCTTGGCTGCCACTCAGGGTTCTCGCTTCCTCTCCTTTCTCCACTTCCACCTCTCTTCATATAAGTGGCCACAGTTGGGCAGTCATGTTCAGGTTGAACCCTTCCAGATGCCTCTGGTTATGTTCCCCCTCCTATCTACAATAGCCATTCTCCACCACCATACCTAGAAGCAGCCATGCCTTCCTTGTATTTCTTTTCTCTTTTCTTTCTTTCTTCCTTTTTTTTTTTTTTTTTTTTGCATTTACCTATGGCATGCATGTTTTTATGCATCCATGCTTTTGGTCAATCTGAGTAAATATGTACAAGCCATGCCTTTAATAAAGAAAATACATCTAGAATAAACAAGACTGCTCAAAACTGAGTAGTAGAGAACCATACACAGTTAGAAAGTAGATAAAAGACATAAACTGACACTTCACTAGAGATAATATATAGATGAAATATAAGCACATGGAGAGAATCTCATCATCATTTGCTTTTAAAGGTGATACAAATTAAAACCACTGTGAGTTATCTACACATGTGTTGGTACTTACCATCCTGCATCACCCAGCTGTGTCCTACTCTTTGATGCATCTCTCATACATTTATTTATGTGTCCATGCATAAACATCCTTGACGTTCAGTGAAATCTTGACACATTAAAATTAGTTATTGTTATTGTTTGTGTGTATGGATGCTTTCCCTGTATGTATTTATGTGTGTCATGTACATGCAGTGCCAGCAGAGTAGCTCCCATTGAACTGGAGTTACAGAATTTATGATCTGCTGTGTGGGTGCTTAGGAACTGAACCCAGGTCTTCAGCAAAGAGCATCAAGTCCTCTTGACACTTAACTGTCCGCTATCCCCTCTTAATACACTATTTATATCGCAGGCACTTCCATTAATTCTTTAACAATTGAGATATTTAATTTGGACCAAATCTTATACATGTTCATAGGAAACCACAGTCATATTAGTATGTTTGAAGTTCAAGTCGTGAGATTATTAGGCATCTTAACTTGCTAATTTTAAGTGATTTTCAGATGCCTACATTTTGAAATAAATATCCCTGGTAGTAATGATAATTGGGAAATTTAAGACACATTGAGGAGATGCTGTTGTCGGGGAAAACCTCCATTGGAGTCGCAGAGCCTTGCTGTCACTGATGCTCTGGTAAACACATTGGAGCCAGTGTAATTACTTTTCTTTGATAGGGCTAATGCTAACGCCCCATGAACTAGGCAGATTAGGAATCAAAGGCAGTGTCTCCTTACTCTCCCTTATAGTAGAGTGTGCAAATGTTAGGCCAATCTGAACTAAACAGTATTTGAGTGTAAGCAAAAGACACTTTTACCTGTAGAAGAGAAATTGCTTTTTATAGAATTACCTTTCTTCTTTCTTTCTTTCCTATTTGTTTGTCTCATTCATTCATTCTTGTGTGCTTGCTTGCTGGCTAAAATCAGTGACTAAAGAGTTCCCAAGTCATGTTGGTGCAAAGACTCAGTTGGTAGAACCACTTGCCTTGCAAGCCTAAAAATCTGTGGTAAAAAAATCTCTCAAGTGAAGGGACATTGGGTCTGAGTTTGATCCCAAGGTGAAAGGGAAAACCAACTAGAAAATAGTCTCTTGACTCCACTTCTCTACCTAGACATGTGCACAGCTCCATATACATACTATTGATGAACAAAATTAGAATATTAAAAATCTCAGAGGTATAAAATTATGTAGTAGAAGAAAACGGGGATTGTAAGGAAAAGGAGCAATAATGATATCTACTCTAGCTCCCTAAAGAAGCATCTTTCAAAATTTCTTTTCTGTGAGTAGATTTCATTCTTACTTAACATTTAAATATTTGAATGGTTCAGCATTCTAGTTACAACTCATACTACAGGAGTTTTAGCATTTTAGGAATCTTTTTATTAGGAAAAATAAAGATTTATTGGGAATCTTTACTACATCTTTAAGAAGTTATGATATCATTTATTTCTGTAGACTAGCTTATAATGAAAATGAATACTTAAATTCCCTTCTTTTCTGGTTGCACCTGTTCACTTTGGTGACCTCCTTCACTCTAAGATCAATATTACATCTCAATAGCAATAAAATCGTAAATACAAGAATTCATTTGCTTGCTGTACTGATTTATGGTGCTTGGAATACTTCTAAATGTCTATAAATTGAGGCTTTATCAATTTGAAAATAAGGCCTTGTCTTTTTATGTGTTTCAAAGGAAAGTTGAAATTTTCTGAATTTTATTCCCAAAGATATGTTCTATTTTATATTGCAATGTACACTCTTACACATTTTATAAAATGCTTAAGAGCTAAGAAGTGTGTGTGGGAGGGGTATGTGTGTGTGTCTTAATGTGTATGTGTGTAGTGCATTTTTCCATATATAGATGATAAAGTGTATAATTCTCAAACATTTTTATTTGAAGTTAGAGAAACAGATCTTTCTTCCATTGACTGTATGGACTTAATTAAGCATTGTATTTTCTAGTGAGCCAATGAGTTTATTGTAGTATTTGCTTGGAACACAGATAAAGAATAACAATTTGTATAGACTTCAGCTATTTAAAAAAAGAAGTCGATAGTTCTTTCGCTCTGTGGTCAGATAAGCTAGGAAGTCTAAATCTATATGTGTTATCTTGAGTTGTTATTGGAAGAAATTATGCTATTACTAAAAAAAATTACTGCTAATAATAAAAATAGTATTTGCCATTGATTTTTTTTAAAAAACACATTATTGAATTCTTTAAAGTCATCCTTTGGGTTATTATAGAAATAACTAGTATTTTTGCAGCTATAAATAAAAGTAAGCTTATTCATTTAATTTATTGCTGTGTTCTAAGTTCTACTTATGTACCTTCCATACAGCCCTTCATGATATTAGACCATGCTACCTGGAAACTATCTATTTTTAAGTTGTTCGATAAATTTAAATAATTACAGGTAGAGAATAATGATTATACATGATGCTTATGATCAGGTATTATAAGGTAGGAGTTTGGGAGTGGATAGTCAGACAGTGGGGTTCACTGTCTTTAGGATGTAGTGAGTTACTGGGGTGGATATGGCCATCAAATTTACCTGGCAGGATACTTCAATTGTTTTCATTGAATCATATTATGTGGTTATTTTAATCTCAGGTACACTTTGCTGTTTTGGATGCCCCAGACCATTGTAATCCTGTTACAGCAACATAGGATCAATGGGCACATATTTGTATTGTATTTATACAGCTGATTTCCAATTAGGCTTCATAAAGACATCAAATCCTACCTTTCTTCCTGAATGCAAACATTCTCTTGGGGTTCCTTGGGAGAGATTTCAACATTTGTCTCCAAAGAAAGAGAACATGTTGTTTTTTGTTCTGAAATGTTCTTCTTCCTTTCTTTTTTGATTAGATCTTGAAAATTTTAAGACCAGAATGAGAAGCACAGTATCAGTCCGTGAAGGTCAGGGGGTGGTCCTCCTCTGCGGACCCCCACCACACTCTGGTGGTGAGTACTATTCCTTATTCTGCTTATCATATGCATGAGGTTCCAATGCAAGACCTGTGCTTCACACTCCAGGGTTGTTTCTACAATTTACCCTAAGAAGCTGGATGACCAGCTTTAGGTACTCTTGGCTGAATTGGAACACAAGGACCAAGGCCAGGCTCTGTGATTCTACTTCAGAACATCTTAATTTATTTCAGCTTTTGGTGGTGGCATATAGTATTTTCTCTAGTATTAAAGCACATCCATGAAATAAATGTGTAAGTCTGGTTAGATTGTAGGTGAAGAAGAAAAGAAATCTCTTCAAATAATACGCATTAACCCTCAAGATATGTGTAGTATTAGTAAGCAAATAACAGAAACAAAAGAATGCCTTTGTCAATGCTTTATTATACAGGAAGATGGCCAGGGCCAGGTCAGATTTCAATGTAGAAGATGCATTTTTCACTGATCCAGATCTCCTCGGTGCTGAGACATAATCCCTATCCACTGTCCTGACATATTGGTTTATATATTACTGTATCATAGGCCTAAGCCAGCATTTATGTTCTGCCCAATTACATAGCACCAAGATGCTTTATAACAGGAAAAAAGTATATGTTGAACACATGAACATATTACTGAAATAAAAAATGTTCTAGATTCAGAAAATTTACAATGCTTTTGACAAAAAATCCACTGCTTTATTTCCCACAATACAGCATTTAATGAATGTCCTAAGTACCAACCAGGCAGGCATAGGTGCTTAGAGATTTTTCTAGAAAGAACTCTTTCTATGTCAGCTGTTTCATCTGCATGGGTATGACTGAGGGACTTTAATTCTGTAGCGGGTGAGATCCAGGTCTCAGAGCACCTAAAGCTGTGAGTGCAGGGCTTAGCAGTACAAGCAATGGAGGCATTTTCAGAGTGCCCATGGCCCTGGCCGGGGCCCTTGAGGATTTCTCCTCTGAAATCCCCACAGTCTTTTCCAGACATAGAATTGTTCTCTTTCTTCACTCCTTTGTATTATTTTTGCTTACTTTATATTACTTCATTTCCTCTTTGTTCTTTCACTGTGGTTAAAATACTTAAAAGCATTAGTTTTGGTGAGTAAAGGAACTATCAAATCTGAATCACTTCTAATATTCCCTCTTATGTGACCTAATGAAGTAGGCATGAAAAAGAAGTAATCATCATGGCAATAATGTTAGTTTTAATGGCTTCCATTATTGCGTTTTCCTTGGATATTAAGCAGTGTGCTGGCAAAATGCTTTACAGGCGTTATCTGCAAGTGAGAGTCTCTTGGTTGTGTAGATGATAAGGATGAATCTCAGTCTAAGGTAGCGTATAGGAGCTCATTCCTGGAAATGATGAGAGTGAAATCTTCACCAGAAATGACTCATGTGGCTTAAGGTAGGAAACAACCTTATCAGACATCCTTCCCACCCAGCTTATATTTGGGTTGCAGGATACGAATTTTCAAAGTATCGATAAGAGGACAGATAGCCTATCAAGACTTTCAGAGCTGTAAGTAGTAAAATTTCAAGCATGTTGCTCACCCCTGACCGTGGTGAAATGCTGTAATCTGGACCCTGTAGCCATTCTCCATAAGAAAAGACACAGGGTGTTCTTTAAGAGCAGCCCAAGCCAAGGACTTTTGCAATTTCAAAACTGGAGAATTGGAGGCAATGCACCGATCTATGGGTAGAGCAATGTGTCATTAGGAGTTATTTTTATCACTATTTCATTTGCCAAAATAATAGTGATAGGTTTTCCCCTGAGCCAATGATCTATATAGTTTTCAAGTTCTTTGCATCATTAACAGCATAATACATGGGTTTCATCTCATGAACTTGGACTTAAAATCCAATTTTTTAAAAAGTGGTTGGTGAGTCCCCTACCATTGGTGCCACTATTATATCAGTAGGCAGAGCTTTCAGGCAGTTGTTATAGCTCACAGCTCAGTGTTCCTAGATGGATGAGACTGTTGATTAATTTTCTCCTCTAGTGCTTGTGTAGAAACTTCTAGCACTATTAGTGCTAGCCAGTACAGGTGAAACTTACAGTTCAGTTCAAGCTGTATTTCTCCATGTTCATTACTGTTAAGTATGTGGTTTCTTCAGCAAAAGGGTCTTATCAGCAATAACTAATAACCAAGGGTAACCGATAGCATCGGTGATAGCCTATAGTTTGTGGGGGATATAAGGAGCCTCTTTGGCAATGACTTGAAAAGATGTAACTCACTTCTGGTATTGTATTGTAGGTTTTATTTGATAGCATATGATTTCTAGTTGTGATATTTTCTCTTCCATTATATGGCAACTCCATTTAAATTACACACACACACACACACACACACACACACACAAACACACAAAATGAAACTTCTACAGTATTAAGTTTCATATAGGTATTAAAAATCCCTTAGTTATCCTACCCCACACTCTATCCTCTACTCTGGCCTCCCATCTCCTAACTCTTTTAATTCTCCTCTTCTGATTTTCCCCCTTATCCCTTAAAAATTATAGGCAACAGAGTTAATTTTTTTTAATAGTTTCCATGCCTGTTATTTTCACGTAGAAACCAGCACTAAGTAATGTTTTATGGGCAGACACCCTCTCTGAGTTGACTCAAAGGCTGAATACAGGCATTCTCTAGTACATTGCATCTGAGACTGACACTTTAATTGCAAATTAATTAACCCTAGGCTTGACGTAATGCAGGTTCTGATCCAGTGAGTCTGCATGTTGTGTTTCTAAGAGGCTTTTCTGAGAAGATTCCATAGCTAGTCCATTGACCACTCAGCAGCACAATTTTAACTGTCTCTTGAATTTTGCAAATTCCCTGATGCTTTACCTGTTTAATCTCATTCTGCCCTTCAGCCTTCTTACCTAGCTCTTTTTCTTAGCTTCCACTAGAATGTATTTAGCTCATTTGGACAAAATATTATGTCTCCACTGAGAATAGCCCACCATCCACCTCACATTCAAGCCTGAAGCAGTGTCCTTAAGGTACACTTCACCCTGATTTATTTCATTGTTTTGTGGCCTTCCAGGTCTCTAACCGATTTGTATATTTTTATTGTCTCATAAAACTCTTGTCTAAGTCCTAAGGCTGAAGTTATACAGCTGGCCTTTTAATGATGATCACAGAGTCCAAGAAATAAAAGGGACCATGATTTTAATCCATGACTCTTGATCCCAAAGGTCTAATATGAAAGCAAACACGGTCTCTAACATAGATTTGGTTTATGTCTCATAATCAATAGAAAATGACTAAAGAGTTAAATTCTATGACACATATGGGAATGCATGCAAGTCATCAGTACTTTGGTGTTTTACTCCTCAAAATCTATGAATGTCTCAAATCTCCATTAACATGTCTTCTTCAGTGGGTCACAATAAGATGGAAATAGAAAGGCATGAAGAAACACTGAATTATATGTATAATGTATCCTTTCATAATAGATGGATGTCATATACTCCAAAAGACCCTTGTCATACCCACAGTACTGTCTCTCCTCATCTTGTAGAGAACACTTGAGGAGTCAGAAATTCATGACTACACAGATATTGCTCATTTGATAATTTTTAGGTTATAGATTTCAACCAAATGCCAAAGTTTTTTGTTTGTTTGCAATTGCTCTTGGCTTGGATCTTCCTAATGTCAGCATTCTGATCAGAGAGAACTATAGCTCTGCTATGTATTGACAGTTAATAATTACTCTTCTCTCTTTCTTTACCATTGTTCTTTCCTCTGTACATTTTCTCCTAATATTATTGGCTGCAGTCATGCTGTATTGAAACTTGTTGTTTGGGCTTGAGATGTAGGTCAGGGGTAGACTCCTTGTTAGCATGCAGAAGAGCCTAAAGGTGCCTGATTTTTTTTTCTTGTGTTCATGAGGTAAATTACTAACTTTTTGGTGTATTTGAATACATCAATAGTTTTCTAAGTAGAGTGAGGAGATGAACTAACAAAGCTCAAGTTAAGAATCCAGTATGTTTTCCATACTGCAACCTGAGTTGCCTTGATTGAGAACAGTCATCCATTTATCTAATGCCATTAAAGGAAATTTTCCCCATGGTTGGAGGAAATTACAAATTGATACTGGGTCTCCATACATCCATTGATCAGAGGAATTGTTGTCATATGAGAAATATCTTAATCTCTCCTTTATTCTTTCATGTCTTCTGTCATTTTCAGTTCGTTGCCTTTCTGCAGAACAATCCAGAATCTCTCTGAAATAGAGGAAGTAATGCTTTATGTTACATGGAGAACAGCAAGATGACAAACCAGAAATAAGACACTCAACATAGATTTCCTATAGAGTAATTATTAACCTACTTTCCAATAATGTGAAATAATGATAATTAGTACAATTT
>CABHPP010126156.1:0-43862 GCA_902168425.1 Peromyscus attwateri
ACTTATGTATATGCTTTTTGTTTGTTTTTTGTTGTTGTTGTTTGGTTTTTTTTTGTTTTGTTTTGTTTTTTTGTTTTTTTGAGACAGGGTTTCTCTGTGTAGTTTTGGTGCCTGTCCTGGATCTTGCTCTGTAGACCATGCTGGCCTCGAACTAACAGAGATCCACCTGACTCTGCCTCACGAGTGCTGCAATTAAAGGCGTGCGCCGCCACTGCCAGGCAAGTATGTGCATTTTAAGTCTTTGAGATCAGGCACTTCGAGCTTCCAAGGGTTGGGGTGGACTGCAGGAGCCCTGGCTAAGTCCTCACCCTGTGCCAAGTGCTGCCATCCCTGTGACCCCTGAAAACTGGGATCTTGCCCTGCCCCCTGCTTTGTGTCTTTGGCCCATGGATCCCAGGGCTTTTCTGATCCTCCATGGCCAATCCACCCTGCCCACCAGGTCCTTGACCTGTGCCCACCTTTGGCCTCCCTCCAGACCAACCTAGGGTTCCCTGACCCACTTTGACACTCCCCCAGGAATTCCTGCTTTATTTAGTGAATGCATCCTGATACTAGTTCTGCATCAGCTGTGAGTTGGGGTCACAGATGTGGGCACTTCTGCCCTCCCAGGTTCTGTACTTCTGGTGGGCATGGGGCAGATTCTCCACAAACAAATATGCAGACATGTGTTATTTCTAGTGTCGCTGACCAATGAGGTGAACTCTCTGAGCGAGAAAGAGAGGACCTGTTGATTTAGACTGGAGTGGGGTGAGGAAGGATCCCGGAAGCCCGGACATTGAATGTAAGACCTCAGGGTGTTGGGCTAAGGACGTCATTGAGTGAGTTTGGGGCAGTGTTTGATGATGTCCTGAACTTTGTTTTACCTTCCTTCTTCATTCCCTCCCTTTTCGTTTTCTTGTCCTTTGAGTCATGCTCTGTCGCTCAAACTGACCTTGAATCTACAATCGCTCCCTCTCAATGTCCTGAATGCTGGGATTGCAGACACATCCCGCCACACCTGGTGATTCCTCAGGCCATGGGGCTTGGGCAGTACTCCTAGGAGCCAGCCCCAGCTGCAGTCAGTGCCGGGCAGCGAGGAGCAGAGTGTCCGAGAAGACCAGCAGGGTGACCGGTGACCCGCCTGGACAGTTGCGTGGCACAGTGCAGTTTCCTTAGGACGTGGAGACGGCCCAGTGGGTTCTGCAGAACCTGCTGGCTTTATTTCTTTACTTATTTTTGGAGCTTCCACTTCGGTCTGACAAACGAAAGCTTGTAGAGCTCAGGGGCTAGTGAAGAAGATAAAAACAAGCCATTAGAGCCACCAAGCGCACACCCAGTGACCCCTTTCTTCCCACTGACTCCTGCAGCTCAGGCCCTGGGAAGAGACCCATGGCAGGACTGCAGCTCCCGACCCTCAAAGGCTCATTATTCATGGTGGTGCCGCTCCTTTGCATCGTCCTCATCTCCAGGTCTCTGTTCTGCTAGGCTGTTTTGTCAAGGCCATGTCTCCAGCATCTTCCTTGATGATGTACTCAGAGAGAAAACTCAATCCATTCCTGTATAGTGTGTGTGTGTGTGTGTGTGTGTGTCTGTGTGTGTGTGTGTGTACACTCGTGCATATGGTACATGCGTGAGCATGAGCGTGTAAGGCCAGGGGACAACCTCAGCATCACTCACTGACCTGGCTCTCAACAGTGGACTGTTTAGAGTATGGTCACACATATGTAAAGTCTGGGTTCAGTCTGAATGGGGAAGGCAGGAAAATGGGCAGGTGGCGCTCCTCTGGAGATCCCGAGACTTCCTCATGCTGAGGGGTCCCCAAGTGTTCTAGGCTAACTGCCAGTGAGTCCTAGGGATTCACCTGTCTCTGCTTTCCAGGTGCTGAGATTGCAAGCGAGCAACCACTCTCCACTAGCTTGATTTCACATAGGTTCTCAGCCTTGGCCTCAGCCTCCCTGGTGCTGGGATTACAGGTGTGGACCACTAGGTCTGACAAAACGCTGTGGACACTTGGGAGCTGGAAGATACCTCACACAAAAAAGCCGAGGCTGAGGATTAGCTTAGCGTACATAGAGAGACACCGTCAAAAAAAGTCATCTTTGACTCTGCTAGCTAGCACCCCTGCTGGATCTGGCCTCTTGGCTGTAGCCACATCACCGGTGTCGGCAGGGGAGATCCCTCTGCCTGGCTTCACACACTGGAGCTGTTTCAGGTACCGCATTCTTTATGATTGGAAAACACCTGGGTGTTCTTTTCTCACAAAGAAACTGTCATTTTCCATTCCCTTTTGTTTGATGAAGTTGGGATGTAACAGAACGGACTGTCCTGATGGCCAGCACCAACAAGTTCTGACCCAGCCATCCTGTCTAGCACCATAGATCGGATTTGTTGTTTCCAGAAGGTTCTGTCAGTGTTGCAGCAGTGTGTGCACACAGAGTCTGGTGCGTCATATCGAGATCCGTGTCTCATGGTTGAAACTGGAATTCTGCTAGCCCCCGTGCAGACTGCTGGCCAGTCTTGGGAGTGTTCACCCCGCTGTCTTTCCGGCTTTGGAGAGCCTATACTTCGGATTAGAGCCCTTGGGTCTGTCTCAAGCCTCATGTCTCTTGTGCTGTGTCTGTCTCTCTGTCACACTGATTTCTGGCTTCAGGGACACTACCAGCCTGGACTCTGTGATTGAAGATGCTTTAAATATGCCATTGAGTTCCCAGCTTCTGGCATTCTCTCCTGCTAGGACGTGGGTCTGTTTCATGCCTTAGCACATAAGTCAGGAGTCAAGGCACCCTGAACCCTGCTGTAGCCCTGCTCCACTGGCTCCATGGAAGGCCACTATGACATCCCTTACTCCCATGTCCCTCCCACCTCGCCCTCTCCCCCTCCCCACCAGATGACCACCCCTGGCTCCTTGATTTATAGCAGCTCAGGCCTGTTGTCCTTAAAGTCCTAACGGGCAGAAAAAGCAGTCATGTGCCAGCCCAAGGGCCTGGGGAGATCTGCCCTCTCCCGAGAAAATGCTGCCTGCCCACCAACACTCCCTGGACAGCACTAGGCTCTGGCTCTCTCTTCCCGGACCAGCCTCGCTCAGCCTTGGGCTCTGCCTTGGGCTCTGCCCTGGGCCCTTGCCTTTGTGTGGCAATCACCTTCCCCTTAGGGTGGGTGAATCCCGTGTGACCCGAGGCTGCTCTGTGCCTGGCGCCCAGCCACAGCTGTCACAGGCCTAAAGCAGGAGTGTGGGGAGAAGTCTTCCACGCTCCAAGTGCGCTAGCCTGGCCTCCTCTTCAAGGATGGGTATCTGGCTTTGCTTTTATACTTTGAACAAGCATTTACCACCCCTGACCCTCCAGCAGTGGCAGGCCATTGACAGCTCTTTGCAGGGATTTGAGAAGTCTGGACATTGAGGCAAAGCCAAAATTTTAGTAGAAGAACAGAAAGAAAGAACAGTTCTTTTTGGTTTTGTTGGTTTTCTTTTCCCCCTTTTGGAGGCAGGGTGTAAGAAAATGAATCTGTGGAAACTGTGCTTTGAAAATTGATGTTTGTGGAAAAACTCTACTGTCATGTAATTTTGTGGCTTTAAGTATATTTGTTTTTCATCTCCAAACTTCTAAGATTTCTGTTTCTAACTTAAGGACAGAATTTTCTCTGACTTCATTGAAAGTCTCCCGGATGAAGAGCGCTCGTGAGAGATAAACCCGAGTGTTAAAGAATTACAAACTAACGCCTCTCCTCTCAATTAATTTGCAACAACAAACCCCAGTTATCAGGGGAAATGAATGCAGACAAAATGCTGGAGGAAGAAAACAAACTCACAAAGCCAGCGAGTGATGTTTAAAGATTAATGCATAATTACGGCACCCCATCCCCATGTTTAGATGTCTATGACTTTGGAAAGAATCTTCTCTCCGCCAATCACAGCCACTAAAATCAAGTTAGAAAATGCAGGGTACTTCTTTAGACGTAGACCTTGGGGTCACTGTGTTAGAAGTCATCAAGCCAGGCAGTTGGGGCTGGACTCACATTAAGAACAAATGTTGCTTGATTCCTGGGTGCTCAGTGTGACGGCACAGTGTCTTACAGGTCACAGCAAACACAAGCACGTGTCCTGTCATAGAGTTCTGACCTTCACCCTAGGCTGCCCCCCCCCCCGCCCCCCGGCTCCTGGGGTCCCACCTCAGGGTCCTCTGCTGCTGGCATAGTCAGGGGCACTGCCAGGAGAGGGTGCCAGGGTGGCTCAGGCCAGTAAAAGGAGGGGGGGCTGCTTGGGCCCCAGTGTCTTTCCTGGACACAGGTAGCAGGCTGAGGACAGCCGTGTGCTCTCTCCTGAGTTTAGTGGTACCTGTGGGTAACTTCCTAGTGGGTCCTCCAGGGACAAAGAGCAGCTCCCTGGGGGTGTGGGAGATATCCAAGAAGTCATGTAACCAGTAGTACCGCAGGGCACTGGTGGCTGCCCAACCTGTGGTGCCTGTGCTCGAGGAGCCCCCTGTCACCAGGTGAATGTCCTTTTGTCATACTGCAGCAGGGATCCTGGATTGAGCGTGTGGCTATAATACCCAGTGGCTTTGCAGGGGTGAGGGTTGGCTTGGTGCTGATGGGCTGTTTCATATGAGTTTCTCTTGCATCAATGTGTGGCTTGCTTAGCTGGGTACTGTGGATATAAACATACTTCCAGTAGTCATTTTTTTTTTAAATGCACAAAGTGATTTCATAGGCCCCACCCTATGGGTGCATAACTGAACCCCAGCAAACAGGGCCCATCTACCCTGTCTAGGCCCCAATATCTGGATGCCAGGACTCCCCAAGGTGATGGATCTGAGCAGTAAACCTAGACCTCTGTTCTCGAGGCCAGGCCCATGGACCTATCAGGGAGCTGCTGGTGGATGTCTCCCCAAAGTGGCAGGCTAGTGTGCCAGGAGGTTCAGGGGACACTTTGAACTGTATGCCTAGGGCTCACCAGGCTCATTCCAGGGCTGCATTTCCCAAACCTATTCGAACACAGAACCCTCCTCTGTTTTTTTGTCTTTGAAAAAATAATGAACAACCCTGCAGACTAGTGTTCCATGGAACCCAAGTTTGAGAAACTCAAGTACCTACTTGTGGAGAGATGTAGGTTTTCTGGTGCAGTTCAGAAGCCCGGACAGCTGTAGTGATGACTGAATCCAGTCTCTGGGACAGGCTTGCTGGCAGTACCTCATCCCACAGCGTGTGTGCTGTATTGCTGTAACACAGACCCTCTGTCTTAGTTAGGGTTTCTATTGCTGTGAAGAGACACCATGACCACGGCAACTCTTACAAAGAAAACATTTAGTTGAGGGGGCTCCCTTAAAGTTTCAGAGGTTCAGTCCATTATCATCATGACAGGCAGGGAGCATGGTGGCATGCAGGCAGACTTGGTGCTGGAGCTGAGAGTCCTACATCTTAACCAGAAGGCAGCAGGAAGTCGACTGACTGTCACATTGAGGGAAGCTTGAGAAAAGAGACCTCAAAACCCGCCCCCACGTTGACATACTTCCTCCAACAAGGTCACACCTCCTAATAGTGCCACTCCCTTTTGGGGGACTATTTTCTTTCAGACCACCACATCCTCTAAGGATGATTTCACTGATACAGGAGATCCATGAGCAGGGCAATGGGTGGGCTAATGGTGGGGACATGGCACCTGTCTAGACAGAGACCTTACTGCCCATGCAGGGTCTTCACAACATTTTAAACATCCCATCATCTCTTCCTCCTCCGCGGATTAAGAATCTGATAGGACACAGTGATGATCAAATAGCTCTGCTCCCTGGATGTGTCCAGGGCTCTGTGGCCTCCCTAAGCCAAGCCTACCCTTCAGCGGACCACCCTGCATGGATGTCTTGCTGATGAGGTACGGGGTGTGAGCTGGACATGTTTTGCAGGGAGCTAGGCTACGCCTGAGGGGAGACGACAGGTATTGTTGGAGGCCAGGGCCCAGTCAGGATGGATTTTGGATGGAGTGTCTGTGGGAGCTGGGAGAGGGGCTACCTGCTCGAGCTTCACCGTGGCACCTGTGCTGACTCTTGAGTGACCAGAAGTCGGGTCCCTTCTTCATCCTGGGGCACGGTTTCCTCAGTGACACAGACCAGGAACCACTGCTACGATGTGTGTGGCTGAGCCAGCTTGGGGGTTGGGTTCTCACAAAGGTAAGGCTGGGCCATGTTCCTCTGTGGAAGAAGCCTGTGGCTGCCTTGCTGCCAGCCAGGGCTTTACCTCAGAGGCATTGCTTGGCTAGGGGCAGACTTTGAAGCTGACAGTGGTTAATCAAAGCACTCCTTTGGAGAATTCTCCTTCCTGCAGACGGCTTCTCTCTTGAAGGAAGTTCAAGCAGGCACCGTGCGTAGCCCCCACCAGGCCTCTCTGCCTGCTCTGGTGGTGGGAGGCTCAGCTGCCTCTGGGTTCAGAAATCACCCTTATTCCCACTTCCTTGTGGGAGTGCTCATCCCGGCCAACGCGCATCAGTTATCTTGGATCATTTTAATCTGCTCAGTGGAGCATTTCCACCTGTGGGATTTGGATGATTCATAAACGAGACAGAACTCTCGGCTGCATGAAGGAGAGCTATGCATTAGGAATTTGACTTATGGAGGCAAACCCAAACATGCATAATTTTTCTGCTAAAATTGGGGATGAGGGAGGATTACACATGACCTCGGGTCTGCTTCATTTTCCTTCTCAAAAACAGACATTTATATGGCTGATTTTAAAGTCCCTCTTAGAAAATTGAAAACTTGCATGTATGTCCATACAGTTTCAATGCAAAGGAGGAAGAGAGGGGAACAAATTGAGTTGTCCGTGTTCAAGGGATAGTCGTCCAGCTATGGTATATCTACACAAACAAATAGTATGCAGCTGTGAAAAATGGTAAGCACATCTACATGAGCCAGACACAGGTACCACGATGTGTAGTCAGTCATACCAGCACGTGATCTGTGGCAGGAACACACAGCTTTGTTATGCTCCGGGCATACTGGCATGGGTCCTGCTCAGCCACTTCCAGCTGCCAACCACAGGTTGCTTGGTTTAGATGGTGAGGTTCTGAGTAAAACTTATTTTTAAATGCCTTAAAGTTGATTCAGTACCAAATGAGCGAATGGGGGGGGGGTCTTTTAAAAATATTGGGTAGGTAGATGACTGTTGCAAAATCTCTATTGCTTCTGAGTTCACAACAATGGTCTTGTTGTGTTTCCCCCAGGCCGTTTCCCTCAGCATCCTCCACTGGATGTGAGGATGTAGGTGAGCTCCTGCATTACAGGGTGCTGTGTTGGCTGTGAGTCAGCCCAGCTGCGGTGCCCTGGGGGTGGGAGTCAGCAGAATGACTTACTTCCCGTTCCAGCTGAGAAGTGGCTGCCTGTTCCATAGCCTGGGGCCTTCACGCACGTTCTTTGAGCCCAAGAGGTTCAAAGTCTGCCTCAGTACTGACAGCCCTGTGGGAAAGGATGGCATGTGGCATGGTGGTCTATCTCTGGCCACTGCACTTTTGGTCCACCCTGCTGGATCACCTGGAACAGTGACTCCAGCTGGGACACTGTGGCTTGCCACTGTGTGTCTTCTCAAGGCAGAGAAGGGAGGTGGGTGCTGCCCTTCGGAGGCTTGAGGGGAAGAGTGCTGTGGAATTTGGGCTGGAGTGGTGTGGAGAAGTTGGGCAGGGGCGGTGTTTTAGACAGGAACAGCAAAATGCAAGGATGCCAGTTCTGTGGGTGTATCAAGGGCAACACTAGAAGAACGGACCGGAAAGTGACCCCTTACAGCTTAGTCTACAGCGAGCACCTGCTAACACCTGAGGGGAGCGTGGATGCTGGACAGAACAGGAGACAGCATGTGGGTAAGGGAGAAGAGGTTCCTTCCTCCAGTCCTCCAGCTCTGCCCCTTGGCCTCAGGCCTGTGTTACCATGACAACCAGGGAAACAAGTGTTTGAGGAAGTGACCACCCAAGACTCAGGGCTGAGCAGGGTGTGTGCCATTGTTGGGTGACATCAGTGAGAGGTCTTCTTTTCCTCAAAGAAAAACAAACCCAGCAAGGAAGGAAGGGCAGAGCTAAGATCACAACTGCTGAGGCCGGGAGTGCAGCCTGCCTTTCTCCTCCTCGACTGGCCCCCCAGAGGCCCTGCTTGTCCTCCATCCTTGGCACGCCGCCGTTGCTGCACACTCTCAAGTTGACACAGATTTTTTAAAAGTCATGTTAAATTTCTTTACAGCCACTTCCTCCCCTCCCCACCCCCCTCCCCCTGCTCCGGCCATCCCTTCTTCCCTGCGCAGTGAGTATCCTAGGCCAGCAGGCTGACTCCCCTCAGCCTTCCCCACCAAGAGCCCAGCGCAGGCACACTCTACATTTGCTCCACCACATCTGGTCTCTGGTGCCCTCCTCCCTCACATATCCCCCATCCCCGGTCTCCAAGGAGGAAATTTGGCCTACATCTCCATAGTTGCTTTTCACAAGGATGTCAGAAATCTGGCTGGAGGTCCCAGAAGCCTCCCCCGCCCCGCCCCTGCCTACACCAGCATTCCATTGCATCCCAAACATCTGGCTGCATCTGCAGGGCTGAGCGACTTGCGGCAGGCAGCTCACATTGCATGTGGGCACCGGGACCTTCAGTCCTAATGCTCAGACAGAGGCAGGCTCTGGCCACCGGCTTGTGGCTCAGATCTGAGGTTGGAAGGCATCGTTGCCCCACAAACTCCTCTGTCTACAGTCTCACGAGATTCCTGCCTGATCAGAGTGGACCTCCAGAGCAGTGGAAGGGGCCCTGGGACCCGCCAGCCCTGCCAGGTTACCACCTAGAGGCCTCTTCCTCCACCTCTGATCCAAGGCTTGGCCCTATGGACTCTTCAGGGCAACACAGGTACCCGGGGAAGGGCTTTAAAAATGTGGAAAGGGCTCGGTAGACGGCTCAGTTTGTAAAGCGCTTGCCTCACACACGTGAAGACCTGAGTTCCATCCCGGAGGTCACGTAGCGGCACTTGTAACCCCCACATCTGGGAGGCTGAGCGAAGCAGATCCCTAGTGCTTGCTGGCCAGCCTAGCCTAATAGGACAGTTCCAGACCCATGAGCCACCGGAATGACACCCGAGGGTGACCTCTGACCTCCACACACACGTACACAAGTGGACACGTGCAGGTGAAATGGGGGAGGGGGATGAGAAGGAGGGGGGTTACAAAGCAACCCTGAGTGATGAGGCCACCTCTGAAGAACAGGGGCAGTGGTGGGGTAGGATTCTGATAGGACTGAGCCTGGGGTCACTTGTCCCCTCCTAGCAAGCTCTTGAAATACTGAAGTCATAGGGGTGCCCAGAGCTCAGGTGTCCCAGGTCTTTCTTGTCCCCTGTTAGGACCTTCCATGACTGGCTCCCAGCCACACTAGCCACGCTGCCTGCTTATTTCACTCAGGACTTCTTGCATAGTCCAGAGCTCACTGCTTATCACACTTCCCTGATTCAACTCTTGACCAGTGGTGGAGGACTTGTCCTCACAGCTGCATCACCCTGCTGTGGCATGGATGGTGGGGACCTCCAGGGGGTGCCACACCACACCGCGGGGTTGATTTTCCTAGCAGTCTTCCCAGTCCCTTGGCAAAGTCTGCTGGAAAGGGCAATGGTGCTGACCCCAGAGATGGGTCAGTTTGCATTCTGAGGGTTAACCACAGGAGACTCACCTCTCCAGGAGAGAGGGCATGTTGGGGAGGAAGAGAGCCATAAAGCCATAGAGCCAAAAAGCCATAGCCCTTTGGTGCGTGTGGAGGCCTTGGGGAGCCCCTCTCTGAGGGTATGGGAAAATCTCGTCTTTCTCTGGTTACCCACTCCACGCCCTACCCCTATCCCAAGTTGCAAGAAACTTTAAAGCAGACGAATCAGTTTCTGCAGGAGAACACAGGATACCCCACCCACCGATGTACATACACACCTGTATGCCCGTGGACACACACACACACACACACACACACACACACACACACACTGTTCACATCCCTCCCACTCCCTTAAGCAGACCTCCTCTGCCAGAGCCCTGGCTGGCCCGCCCTGTCCTCCCGCCCTGTCCCCCACCTTGCTGCCGGCTCCCAGGTTGATTTACCGCCCCAGAGAGTGAAGAAGCCCAGACTCCCGTGCTCCTTATGGACCGCACTTCCTTGCCAGCAGAGTTCAAGGTGGGGTCAGTTCTCTTCAGCATTGGCTTCCCAGCTCCCTGCCAAGCTGGGCCACAGTGTCCCTTTTGGGGGAAGGAGACCTCCCAAGCAGAGGGTCCAGAGAGCTGAGGAGGCATGAGAAGCTTGGAGACTCAAACCGGGGTGCAGAGAGCCCGGGGTGCTGTCCCCCTGCATTGTGAGCACCCTCCCAGATCCAGCCTCTCTCATCCCGTGTCTGTGCAGGGAGTTCAGGGCTTGGTCAGAGGAGCATTTCTATGTCCCTCCATTCCTTCTGTGCCAAGATGGATGTGATTCGTGGCCTAGAGGGCTTTGGTTCCTGCAGACAGTAATGTGCTAGCTAGGCCAGCCTGGCTGAAATTTGGGTTGCAGATCCCTGTCTGCACTTGGTTGCATCTCCTTGGGTAGGGACCACATCACCTCTGCCTGGATGCTGTGGATGCCCGGGGCCTCAGAATCACTGAGAAACTTTTCAAGGAACATTCCAGAGGAGTGGAACTCTGAGAGCCCTCATCGGCACAAATATCATTGCAGGGGATGTTGGACTGGTCCAAGCCAGCCGGTACCTTTCCTTTACACATACTCCTGTTTTAATGAACAAACTTCGTTTTTCCCTGTTACAAAGCAGTGCATCTTTTCTTGTTGAAAATTTAGGAGACACATTTTTTTATTTTTTTTTTACAGTTACCCCTCCCTCCTCTCCTCCTCTCCTCCCAGTCCTTTTCATCCCAACCCCCCTCTGCCACCACCCCACATGCTCTCCTCCATTTCTATTCACAAAAGGGCAGGCCTCCCGTGGATATCAACAAAACCTGGCATATCAAGACTAAGCACCTCTCCCTGTATTAGGCTGGGCAAAGCAATCCAGTAGGAGGAAAGGGTCCCAAAAGCCAGCAAGAGTCAGAGGCAGCCCCTGCTCCCACTGTTAGGAGTCCCACAAGAAGACCAAGGGACACAATGTCACACATATGCAGAGGACCTAGGTCGCCCCGTGCAGACTCCCTGGTTGTCGGTTCAGTCTCTGTGAGCTCCTGTGAGCCCAGCTTAGTTGATTCTGTGGGCTTTCTCATGATGTCCTTGACCCCTCTGGCTCCTACAATCCTTCCTCCCTCTCTTCAGCAGGATTCCCGAGCTCAGCTGTGCATCTCTGCATCTGTTTCCATCAGTTGCTGGATGAAACCTCCCTGTTGACTACTGGGCTAGGCACCAATCTAAGAGTATAGCAGTATCTTGTTGGACATCATTCCATTGACATTTTTTTCCCTCTAGTCATATTTGGTTCTATCCTATGTCTCTGGGCCATCCAGCCTCTGGGTCCTGGAGAGCAGACACACTCTTGAATAAGCAAAATGACAACATTTAGCACACAGCCTCACCACACAGCTAAGTGAGAGCCTTGATGCCATTTTCAACTCTCAGACCTCCACTCCCTGCTCTTTAGTCTCCCAAACCACAATGTTCTTTCTTGCTGTGACACTGGACTCACAGCCTTCCTTCATGCTTTCCTGTCAGAAGCAAGGGGTAGTAAACATCCTGAGTATTGAGCTGTCTTTACCTCCCTGAATAGTTTTTAGGGTGCAGGAGCTACTGAGACCCCTACCTCCTCCTCTCATGCAAATTCAGATCTCCCCCAGGAGTGGCGGATGTAGCCCTGAGTGGTATGGAGCACCTGCTGTGTAGAGCAAATTGGTTTCAAACATACAGAGCTCCACCTACCTCTGTCTGCCTCTAGAATGCTGGGATTAGAGGTGCATGGCACCGTAGCTGGCCTTCCTCAATTCCTTCTTTCTCAAAGTACTGAGGTGCAGCATTTCAAGGCCCTGGAGAGCCTATATTCAGGATGAGAGAACCATGTCCCCAAGGGGAAAGAGAAGACCATTCCTTCAAAATGGAGGCAGGGTCCACGAGCTGCAATCTCCCTTCTCCCAAAACCTACTGAACCATAGGGAAATGATGAAAAGAGCCAGCCTGTGACTGCACCAGAAACAGGAGCTTTGTTACCCAAGGAACATGAGTTGCCACTGGACAGGAACACGGACAAGACCCCGCTGAGAGAGAATCGATGAAGGTTGACAGCATGCCATGCACAGGCACATGTGAGCCCAACAGTCTCCAGGAGGCTATGCTGGGAGATGGGAGCAGCAGGACTCTGGTGAACACAAGGACACCTTCCTACAAGTCAGAATGTGTCCTTGAGTGAGAAGAGCTGTTGATGGAGTCAGTGTTTCCCTCTGAGGAAGAGTCTAGATCTGGAAGGGAGGGGAGCCAATCCCAAGGGACCCAAGGCTCAGAGCATAAGAAGGAGCCAGGCCCACCCTGAGCTGGCTGCTCGCCTTCCATGGTTCTGTCTTAAGCTGCTTGTCCTTCCCACCCTCTCCCAGCTAGTCAGCTAGGCTTCTCTTCCAACCCTTCCTTCTCCGTCTTTTACAAGGTTATAAAAGTTTCCTAGAATTGTTGGGAAAACAAAGGAGTGTGGAAAATACTTGGGCTGGGACCATGACATGTGGGCGTGGGGAGCCAGCATGGCTCCCTCACCGGCCAAGTGACTCACGCAGGCCAGCGTCCGACCACCCAGAAGCCAGGTCTCTGTCTCCAAGGGACAGTTCCTGCTTGTCATGGGCCTCTGGGATGGCTCAGGAGGGGCCCAACTTTGAAGGTAGAATCCAGGGAGGCTGGGTATTCACGTCAGTGCTGCCCTGGGTTCTGGGGTGCACTCTGCTACTGTCGTCCCTCACATGCCCTTGAAAGGCAAGTGTTCTACATGTGTGTATGTCGTGGATTTTGACAGGTGTCAGCCTTGAGAGGAGAGCATGGCTGCTATTTCAGCGGCCTCATCACACACTCTGGCATAGGTAGGGTATGGGAACTACCCTATCTATCCAAGATATCACTGTAAGAAGTTCTGCGCACCTGGGGTCCTGATGGAAGGTGACAGGCCTACGGATAGTGGTCCCGTCCCATAGTGGGGCCTTGTTGGGTATATTTTCACCCAGGCGTCTGTTCATGTAGACTGAACATCCCCGAAAGCTGGTCCTTCTTTCACCACAAACAGTGTGACCTGTGCTTCATTACTAAGCCTGAGAAGCAATACAGAAGATTAAGGTCAACTGCAGGCCATTGATCAAGGTCATACTCCATGGCCATTGTGTCCTCTCACCCCTCTGATGGGCTCAGTGGGTTCTACATTGCAGAGACCTCAGGGAGACTGGCCCTTCACTCTTAGCGTTTGCCATCAGACAAATTAGACACTCCGTTTTCGTTGTGTGTTTGGTATTTGTAACACTCCAGAGAGAGCTCTGCACTCTCCCACCAGGGCTTGTGTAGGCCTCTGCCAGCTCTCCCCTGAGCCCTGGGAGGTGAGCCAGCCCCTGCTTCCACGGTGAGGTGGCTGTGGCAGTCTGTCGGTGAGCATGGAGCACTTGAGTTTACAGTTAATTGGTTGTTGGACAGTTAATCCATCCGTGGACCGGATGAGTGAACTTCACGGCAAAGTGACCCAGACCTTGTGCAGAGCTATCAGGAGCCTGGATCTAGCAGGGTGGCCAGGCAGTCCTTGCCCTGAGGGGTAAGGTCAGCGGAGGGTGACGTGACCACCAGGTGGGGCTGCTCTTTATATTTAGAGGGGGCACAGAAGGGGGACAAAGGGCCCCAGGCACTATTTGGTGGAGGATTGAGGGCAGAGTAGAGGCGGGACCAGCTGGGAGTCCTGCACCACAGCTGACAGGCAGTACTGCCCTGGTGAGAGCCTGAAGGAAGCGGGGAGAAACACTTCCAGAAACAGCTGTGAATCACTCCCTGCACCCCCACCCCCACCCCAGCTGTGTTATGGTCCCTAGGAACAAAATAATCTCCAGGGGCTGCCCTGTGCTTAGATGTCTATCTTGTTTCCAAGGTAAAGGGGGGAGGGGGCCTTTCTCTTCCCTGTTCATTTCAAACTCTTAACCAAAAAGCACTAAGCCAAGATCCTGTGGCCTCCAGGATTGCCCTGGGTGCTTCTGGGAAGCAGGGCAAAAGCATTTATTGTCATTTTAAGGTCAGGTTGCTTTCCCTCTTTGCACTGACTACCAGGAAGCTCGCGGCTTGATTTCTAACCCACTCCGAGCAGCTGTACAGAACCTCCTGGTATGCTGTGTGACTCCTGTGAGTCTTGGCTTTAGCACAACGTCAATCCAGCGCCCATCCTGAGGGCTGCCCTGTAGGCTGTCCTAGGTCTTTCCCCCAAGGAAATAGCTTCCCTCTTGCCAAGCTTCATACTAGGGTCCAGGTCCTCAATGTCCAAGATGGCCATGTGGTCGCTGATGAAAGGCAGGTGGAAAGCAGGAAGTCCACCCTTTTCTCGACTTCAGCAGCCCTGGGGCAACAGTGGGGCCCCCTGAAGCAGCCCTGCTCCTGGAATTGTCAGAGGGTTCAGTCTCTGTGGTGTTGGTTCTCTGACAGTGGGGTCTGAAGCTGAAGCTGGGTCTCTCTGAGGCCCATCAGCTCCCACTCCCAACTGGGAGGAGCGGGGTAATGTGGCAGGCTCTGTATTCTGGGTGATGTGGCCCTGCCTCCCCAGAGCACCTCCTCATCTACTTCCGGTGGGTAGGATCAGGCCTCATGGACGTGACTGGAGTTCCCTGGAGGATGGCTAGAGATATAGCCTTCGACATGGCTGTGAACTCACCCATCAGCTCCATACT
The DNA here is from genome assembly GCA_902168425.1 of Peromyscus attwateri. Lineage (NCBI taxonomy): Eukaryota > Metazoa > Chordata > Mammalia > Rodentia > Cricetidae > Peromyscus > Peromyscus attwateri. Next base: position 14,810 of record CABHPP010126156.1, read on the forward strand.
CCAGCAGAGCTCAGAGACCCATGATTGCCATGCTTCCTGAGGCTTCAGGACCTTTAGTCTCTAGACTCTGGCTGTCCACAAGACACCTGAGCAAGAAAGGATGTGTGTCGCCAGCCCATGACTCAGGCCTTCCCAACTACAGATCCTGCATGTCCCAGCCAGAGCGCAGGGTTCCAGATCAGTTTGGTGGACCAGGGTTTTGTATGTGACATGAGCTGAGAACATACAGTTCCGTGGCACTGAGGCACAGGTGACCATGTTGTCTTTGTGCTGCATTGAGGCTCGGGGGCTCACGGCTTCTGAGCATGGACCTTCTTACTGTGCTATTTGGAAATGGGTGTTCTCTAGCTCCAAACCAAGGCTCTCTCTCTCTCTCTCTCTCTCTGTGTGTGTGTGTGTGTGTGTGTGTGTGTGTCTGGAGTCTCTGTTGCTACAAACACACATTACTGTGGTCCATACCAGCCTTCAATGGCCCACTGCCCAGGAGGGAATAAATGTGCCCTCAGCTTGGGTGTGGACCTAGACCCTTTCTAAGGCACTTCTGTCCCAAAGACTCCGCTTAACCTGGTCTTGCGAGAATAATTATCCCGGATAAAGAGAGTAGGTTTGGTCAAGTGAACAGACTGTTTCCATGAGAAACATGGAAACTGAGCCTTTGGGTGCTGGACAGTGAGGCTAGGAGCAATGACATTATGAATGAAGACACAGTGGCCGACGTCTGGAGACACTGACCAGAAAAGACTTAGAGTCAGCTGCGGAGACAGTGGGAGCGGGCTGCCACATCCAGAATCCCTGGCAGCTACATTCTAGATGCTTCACTGGTCTACCTTGCCAATCTGGCAGTTTAACAACCCTGGCAGCAGAGCTGAGGTCCTAGACCTAGCTTGGAGAGGGCTGCCCAGGAGTCCCTTGTTCACCCACCCGGGGGAGGTTGTCCAGGTGAAGGCCCTCACCTGCTAATGTCTGTGACCTTGATTACACCGGACCTGGAGGGTGTAATCAAGGGCTGAGGCCTTTTCTGACCCTCTGGCTTTGCCAAGGGAGGAAGGGACATCAGATTCCGCAGCCAGCTCCCTCAGGACACCTGCCCAACCTCCCCCGGCCTGCTCAGGCCTTACCAGCTGCTTCAATGCCCCAGAGCCTGTGGGGGTTTCCAAGCTTGTCCTCAGAGACTGGAGGAACGGGCTAGGCCTGGCAGGCTCCCCCCCTGCTTCCTGCGCTTTCCATTAAAGATGAAGCCGACTCCCTCCCCATCTGTTTCTTCTTCAGATAAAATCTATTTTCGGACAGAAGTATGTGCTCTGCTTCGCCACATGCCTCCCCAGCCTGGGATGCAGCCTCCTCTGTGGGTGGCTGCAGCTGTGGCCCAGCGCATCCCTGGAGCATCTCAGAGCTGGACTGGGGGTCAGGCCTGTGATCTACTCCTGCTCCAGGGGCCTGAGGGAATTCCTATGTAAAAGCTGTGAGTCCTGTTGGTGGCCTGTTCAGACTCCAGGGCCCCCCAACCTGGTCATCCACCAGCCCTGGGACCCTGTGGGCTCTCAGGGCCCTGCAGCCTGATAGAGAGGTCTTAGTTGGCTGGTCCATGAGTTATCTCACTGGGCTCTCCCCAGGGCAGTGTTCAGACTCCTGAGAATTAGCCCAAATCCTCAAGGACCCCTCTTGCCTTACTTCCTGTCTGGGTACTTTCTGCTTCTCCATATTTCCACCTCAGCAGGAAGCTGAGGGGAATCCCATCCTTAGTGACTTGGGTGTGACTTTAGCTGAAGTTAACTTTGCCTTAAGGTCTGGTTGGGGGAGGCCTCAGATCTATGCCTGTCGGAGGCCGGGGACCACAGGAGGCAGGACTTTGGGACAAGTTCATTCACAGCTAGGATGGTGTTCTGTGCAGGGTGGAGACTGCTTTCCATGTCAGGTGAATGCTTTTATTAAGTATACAGCAGGCACAAGTAAAAGAACAGACAGTAAGTAGCAGATAGAAGCAGCTGCTGGATGACAAAACCCCATCCAACTGGAGCAGCCGCAGCATCCAGATGACTGGCGAAGCCATGCTGGAGAGACCACGCTCGAATTCTCCGTCAAGAATCCAGACAGCGGGGCAGTTTTTCCACGACTGAGCTTCCCACTGAAAGAGCGAGAACAGCGGAGAGATAACATCATCCCGAGGAAACCGACAGGGAGGCTAAGACAGTCAGCGGGGCTTCCCGGGTGAGCTTCCCCTCCATGGCGGCAGAACTTGCAGCTTCCCGCTTGCACTTCAGGCACTTTTGTGTCACGTGATAAACAGTAGTAACCTCTGTTGGAAATGGTTTCCCTTCTAGTTGTTCTCCAGAACACAGTGTTTCTATTTTTAGGCTGTTTCCCGTCTCAGGTTGAGCTGGAAGACACTTGACACAACCATGCTCGGGTCTGAAGTAGGAAGGGCCCAACCCAGCATCTCAGGGAACTCAAAGCACACGTAACAATTTACCAATGTAACCTCCTTTACTGAGTGTCGTAGAACAGGACCTTGGCGCATGCGGCCAGAGGGTCACTTGCTTTTGTCCACACAGCCGCTCCTCCCAGGTAATGCCATTCTCATCCCATCAGTAGCCAAACAGCATCAGTGCTCCTAGACCCCGCTCAGCCCTCCCAGCAGCTTGGCCTCAGGCAGCTTTGCTGAGTCAAATGGCTTAAGGCACATGTCAGTTTGGACCTGGTTGTAGTAAGAGAAAACACAGGGCTACAGCTATGATACAAGACGAAAACATCCGTGCTGAGCCAAGCTCATGTCCCCTCAGCATGTTACACTTACCCTGAGGGTGTGTCCCTGCAGGTCACCAGCCAAAGGGGCCTCAGGCTTGGAGGCAGGAAGGCTCCATCGGAGGAACCAAAGCAAGAGAGCTAGGTGCAGAGTCCCCAGCACACTCACCTGCAGCTGTTTGCTCACATCTGTCTCCCTGACTGTGGCTCCCAGTCACAGTGCATCAAAGGGTGAGATCACTGAAGACACTAGTAGACGTGGAGCCAGCAGGGTGTAGACTTTAGAGTCTAAAGTTTAGACCAGGAAACAGACCCAGAGGAGAGAATGTTCTGAGCACCTCAGAATAGAGACATAGGGCGGCTCTGTGGAAGGAGCTATGCTAGGCTCTTTAGGCCCCCAGTAGGAGGATTGGGCCCTCTTCCCACGCGAACACTAGGGGACTTACATGGGAACTGTGATACTTGAGAATTTTGAAGAGAAGAGAACATTCCCCCTGACTAGTGGAACCAAAGGTATCAGAGATGAGTTCACACCTGTCCCCAGCCCCGGGCCACCAGAGGTCATGCCAGCACGGCTCCCTAGCCATGGCCAGCCTGTCTATCCTCTGCTTCTCGGCTGATGGCACATGGCCTCCAGCAATGGCCAGTGCACCAGATGAGGCTGGGCTAAACAGAATCTGCCAGACCCATGGACCCCACTGCATGCCTGTGGAGGATGCCAGAACTCCGGGCCCTTCCTCTCACCACCCAGAATACTTTCTCACTCTGGATGACAAGGATCAGAACCAGATGTTTCCCCCACACAGAAGGCTGAGGCCCGCCCTATATACAGCACCACCCAGCTGAGGACCCTGATGCTGGCCCCACCCTCAGCCTCCCCTGGGCATGATGGCTCTTCCTCTGTTTTCTCATCCTGCTAGGTGCCCTGGGAGCTGCCTGCTCCAAGTGGGCCTCTACATCTCTAGTCCTAGCTTTCCCAGGGATTGGTTTGGCTTACTTTCCAGGCCAGCCCTCCTCCAAGAGCCAAGCTGTGGGCCAGGAGTCAGTGCTGCCGACTCACTCATCCAAAGGCTGCTTTGGGAACAAAATAAATGACTTTCCCTGGGATGGCAGTAGGCATGGGAAAGTTAACCCTCTTGGTCTGGGCTTGCACCCTGTGCTTATCACAGCAGCCTTCTCCAGCTGCCTATGGTCACCTCTGCTGTCTTCGGTACACAGCACTTTAGATACACAGCAGCTTCCAATGCTGCGTGTGCCCTATCCAACCCATCCAGTCAGCCTTCAGGTAGCACGAGGAGAACTAGCTGCATGTTCCCCATGCACACGTGGGCCTTGGAGGCCACTTTTCAATGGAAAAATTTTTCAGTGAAAAAACAAAACAAAACACACAAAAATACAAAAATCAAAAGGCAGAAAGACTAGCAGTGGCCACCTCAAGCCTGTGAGTAAAGTTCACAGACACTGGCACTCCCAACGGACCCTCTGGAGGTGCAAATGTCAGCTGTGGCCGAGAGGAGCCACGTGTGACCACGGAGCCCAGATGAACAGACTCAGACCTTTACTCCATTTCACATCATCCCATTTGGATTTCAGTTGAATAGCCCCGTGGGCCAGCAGTGGCCGTCTGGGACGGAGCAGGCCCAGGAAACCCAAAGAGCTCACTGAGTGGGAGATGGTGGAGTCTCTCTGAGGTTAGAGGGAGACATCTGTGAACATGGGGCTGGGAAAGATGCACAAAGTGAATTCAGTGCTTTTGGAGCACGGCAGTGGTGTCAACACAGTCTTATCAGAGTGGCAATGAGGTTGCACACGACCAACAGTGTTTATACTTTAATATACTGCCAATTGAGTTTCAACAGTCAATACACTACCAGTATTGTCAACACACTGTCAACAGTGGCACAGTGGCACCCACAGTCTATCAACAATGTCGATGGCATCCATGTTCCATCAGCGGAGTGCCGACGGCATCTGTAGATACCATCTGTACTCTATCCACGTAGTATCGATGACGTCCGTGTCCCATCAACACACTATCGGTTGTGTCCATACTCTGTCAACAGAGTACTGGTGGTGTCCCACACGCTATCAGAGCATCTGTGGCATGAGCCGATGGTTGATGTCATCCTTACCCTGTTACTAGAGTACTGTTGGCTTCCACACTCTGCCAGTACACTCTCAGGGCAGCATTAACAATATGAAACATTGCCAATAGGGCATCCTGGCATGGTTGCGGGACTGATGGTGCCAGTGCACTTGCCCTCTGATTCCTCTCATTACAATTCAGTTCAGTGTTGTGAGACAAGGTCTCACGTGATTCAGGCTGGCCCCTACCTCATGATCCTCCTGCCCTAGCCTGTTGAGACCTGGGATTATGCCTCCACACTTGGCTTGGATCTGGCTACTTAATTTTGGATCATCAATTGATAGTATATAGAAATATATTTAATTTTTATTAAATTGTTGATTTTTTTTCTTTTGAGATAGAATCTCACCATGTAGTCCAAGCTCACCTTGAACTTGGATCTTTTTGCCTTGGCTTCCTGGGTGCATATTGTCATTACCCAAGTGGCCTCATGCCTATTTTACTTTCTGATTTCATATCCTGTAACCTTGCTCAGACCATCTGTTAGATAACATATTGTTAGATATTAATATTCAAGTGTTAAACTAAGTTTACATTCTTGGGATAAAGCCTACCTCACCATGGGATGGTTCTATATTTCTGTATCTTGATGGATTCAATACACTAATATCTTGTTCAAGGTCTAATGGTGTGTTGTGGTTTGAATGTGAAATACCCCCCCACAGCTGTTTGAACACTTGTTTCCCAGCAGGTAGCGTTGTTTTGGAAAGTTGTGGAGCCTTTAAGAGGTGAGGTCTTGCTAGAGAAAGTAGGTCAGTGGGGGAAAGGTGGGCTTTGAGGGTTAGTTTTGGCCCTGTTTCCAGAGAGATCTATTTCCTCATCCATTGAGATGTGAACAAGCAGCCTTACATGTCTGCTGCCACAGACCCAGTCAATACAGCCACCATGCCTTCCCTTCTATGGAGGACTGCACCCTCTCATACAGTGAGCCAGAAAGAGTCCTGCTACCCTTACATAGCTTCTTGGTGACTAGGGAAGTGCCCAGCACAGTGCATGCAGGACAGTGGCCTATGGTGTCAGCTGGCTTTCTGCTCCTGAGTGTGAGGGTAGAAGTTTGCGTGAAGCATCTGAGCCTGGGCTTTCGAGTGGGGGAAGACCTATAATTTCCAATTCCACTGGCTTTACTTGTTAGTCATTTGTTTTGTGTGACTCCATCTTACTCCTCTTCTCTGTTAATTTCTTTTAATGTAGTGAGTGATATTGGTGGTATTTGTTTTTTTTAATAGGTTCTAAGCACTTAAGCAAATAAATAGAAAATGCTACTTTCTGAAGCTGAGGGTTTTAAACTGTCAATACTCAGTTTTGTTTCTAACATCCTAAAATATTTTTTAATTATTTTTAATAATGTGTACTCATGTGTGTCTCTGTGAAGGTATGTGCACATCCAGTGCCTGAGGCCAGCAGAAGGTGTCAGGGGTTGGATCTCACAGAGCTGGAGTTACAGGTAGTTTCCAGCCAACTGATGTGGATACTAGGAATTGGGCTTGGGTCCTCTGAAAGAGCAGTGTGTGCTCTTAACCACAGAGTCCTCTCTCCAGACCCCTATGATGTTGTTAGGAAAGAAAAAGGTAGGAAAGAAAACGCTATTTGTTACACGGAGATGATGTTCAATGGAAAAAGATAAAAATAGAATGTGAGCAGAATGGCACAGAGACAGGCATGGAGGCCTTGTGGAGGGGTCTGTAAAACAATGCCCCCATGTATCACTGGGCAGTAGTTGGGCACATCTCTCCCAGCAGGGCTCACGGTGACTGTAGTGGGGGAGATACTAGAGTGGGACCAGAAGTCGGTTCACAGCAGGTCCTGCCAGCAACACAGTGCGAGTACTGTCACCTGGAACTACCTCCAGTGCTTGTCCATGCTTCTGGGAACATCCATCTCTTCCTGTATAAAGAATAATGTCTGCCTCCAGTCATCAGTTGGAAATTTCAGAGCTGTGGGTTCCTAGCAAGTGAGAGCCTGCTTCCTTCTGGGGTGGGAGTGGTTCCCGGTGCTGTGCCTATGAGGGTATCTACATCCAGGTGTTAGGATGGATGGGGAAGGGTATGTTCAGGTATGTGCTGCAGGCTCACTCTCCTGGCCATAGGAGAGAGACTTCCCTGCTCCTGACCTAATCTGCGCTTTAGCCGTGGACTGCTCTCTTCCCAGGACTGCTGCCCTAGAGTCCTACAAGCTGTGCTTCCCTTACATCACGGGTTGCCCCTCCTGTATCTCCTCAGCTAGCTCCTCTGGGGATGTATCGCCTTCTCTCAGCTTGCCGCTCACTGCTCCACCCTGTCACCCACCCAGCTTTGTGGCCAAGATGGACACCTAGCCTGAGACACTGATGTGCATTTCTAGTCAAGTTCTGCCCCTCTGTCTCTAGACTCCTGTGTCCAAGTATCTGCTACCATCTCCAGTTGGAGAGACGGGGCCATTGCGGCCCAGTCAGAGGCTCCAAAGCTGGCACTGTCAGCCTCACCAGACTGGCCCCCAAGAAGCCCTGTCAGCCTTAGCCACTTAGTCCTTTCTCATACTGCAGCTGGCTGCCACCCTGAATTCCACCCCTTCTCTCACTTCTGCTCAGTCTGTCAGAAGACCAGTCCAGAGGCTGGGCAGGTGTCTCCTGCAGGCTATACCCTGCTGAGCAACTGCAGCTGTGCTTAGCTGCTTTACAACTTCCAGATGGAAGGGCCCCAAGTCCATAGGCAGCTCTCTAGGGTCTGTGGGTGCTGGGTCCCTTCAGAGGATGAACTGCAGTCATAGTCAGCTCATCTGCAGGGTCCCCACCCCACTTCCTCAGTCCCCACCTCCAACCATGCCCACTGCTTGGATGGCTCTTCTTGCTGTCCACTCCATGCTCCTTGCCCTCTCCCCACCTGCCCCTACCTGTCTCCACTGTGAACTCAAGCCATTTTCCCTCTCAGCATCCTGGTGAAGTTACTGACTCGGGGTGTTGTGTGTCTGCATTCTGCTCCCTTGACCGTGGGCCTAGGAGGCAGGTCTATGGACAGGACCTGGCAGTACACAACTAGCCAGCGAGAAGAGAGAAGAGGGTAAGTATATGTGGGAGCCAGTGCTGGGGCCAGGGGCCAGGACTCTGGCTTAGAAAGACCACAGCTGCCCCATAGGACAGATGAAGAGATTAACGCAAGGGACCCCAGAGAGGAGTCTCAGGATTCTGGGGAATGGCTTGAGTATCTGATGTTCAAGTGGCACTACCTCAAATTATTTTCTTCCTGGGGTCAGGGCTTGGGGACTCAGGGGTGGGTAGCCAACTGGGGAAGGATGTGATTCTGGGAACCACCACCAGGTGGTGCTGGAATAGCATTGGCGTACACACACACACACACACACACACACACACACACACACACACACACACACAAAAACAAAAAACAAAACTGCACCCTGCTTCTACTGTGGTACTCAATAGAGCAAGTGTCCTCAGACCTCAGCTTGACCTGACTTCAGCGGTCAGGCCTCTCTCAGCAGCCCTCCTATTCTGGTTCAGGGCCCTCCTCACACATTGGGATGTGGCTGTGATGGAAACCCATGGGATCAAGGCTTTACCATGAATTCCCTGTCTGACCTGCTTCCTGATCTGTGGGGGAAATCCAACTTTAAGCAATCTTGTCTCTGCTTTACTTTGTCCAGTGTCCCACTCCCACACAATTGGACACTATTGGACTCCTTCTGTCCTGGAAAGAAGATTCACACCTACCTGGAACTGCTTCCCCAGCTGGGTGTGGTGTGGCTGTCTTGGATTCCAGGCAGCCACTCACTCTGATGTTGGCATGAGCTCCAGGGAAGAGTGGTTCTCCAGAACCCCAGGACAACTCACAGTGCCCGTTTCACAATCTTACTGGCCACCCCGCATTCATGCCGCAGGACAGGCTAGGCCTCTACTCACTGTCTGGTTATGACTGGGAACATGTTTCTTAATACTAGGGAACTCCTTCCAGCCCCCACCACACCCCCACCCAAGCAGGTCACCAACCTTGGGTTTATTTTGTTCAGTCTCCACATGAACAAAATGGATATGCCCTAAGCACTCGCCCCTTCCTTTAACCCTCCTTAGCTGTTTGGACTAGTGTCCTGGGTGAATGGAGGTAGTAACAGCAGAGCACATGTTGGGAGGCTGGCACTTTCCTAAGTGGACAGTTTAGCAAGAGCTTTCAGTAGGCCTAAGCTTTGCTGCCTGCAGGGCTGGGGCTAACAGTTCTTGGAACTATGGAAGCAAACCTTCCCATTCCATGACTTCACCATGCTTCCCAGCACGGCTTGGATGTGGCTTGGGCCTGACTGAGGGAGGCTTTACAGTAGACTTTATAGTGAATGGTTCTGAACACTCTCCAAGTTTCTCCTTATCCAATCATAGGTAAAGTCTTCTCAGAATGGCTAGCTGGCACGCATTTGACTTTTAATCAAAATGAATTAGAAGACCAGGAGATATTTGAAACCTGTAAGGACCACTCCCCCCAACTTTTGCCCAGGGGATGCCCTCTCCCAGGTTGCTTGCTGTGGGTGGCCATGCTAGGCTGTGAGTCAGGAAAGGAGGTCTGCCAACCCCAGGAGTGTATGGTAGGACAACTCTTCCCAGGCTTCAGGGAAGGCTGTCACACAGTCTTAGGAGACCTGGAGCCAGGGGCATCTGGACTGTGTTTTGTTTCACAGCGTGGACAGCAACACACCATGGCATGTAAACTGAAATCACAGCAAAGACATACACTTTAGATGGCTGGCTGATGTGAGCATGTAGTAGACAATTCTCCTCTGGAAACCAAACTCCATAGGTGAGAGTGGGGATGGCTCAGTCACCATGCAGAGGGACCTCGTGGTGTGTGTCCCAGGAGGGGGATGGGGTACTTGGCTCCATGTTGTTAGTGGTGGGAACTGGCAGTTTGCATACTGGCTCTGAGTCTCAGCGCAAGCAGTGGAATGCAGCCCTGGTCCCTGTCCCTGGGCCTCATTCACTGCTGAGGTTGGTTCTAACCCAGTTCATCACTGACTGCAAACAATGTCAGGGGAGACAACAGCAAAATGCTTTAAATGACTGGGAACTGAAAACGAGACTACATTGGATTCTACTTGTAGGCAAAGCATGAGAGGATACCATCTGTGGCCTGCAAGATGTAGGACTCTCAGCTCCAGCACATCTGCCTGCATACCACCATGCTCCCTGTCATGATGATAATGGACTGAACCTCTAAAACTGTAAGTGAGCCGCCTCAATTAAATGTTTTCATTTATAAGAGTTGCCATGGTCATGGTGTCTCTTTACAGTAATAAAAACCCTAAGAAAGTTGGTATCAGGAGCAGGGGTATTGCTGTGATAGGCCTGACCATGTTTTTGTTTGGAGGAATTTGAACTTTGGTATTTTGGGTTATGAAAGCAGTGGAATGCTTTAAGCACTGCTTAACAAATCATACTAGTAGGAACATGGAAGATAGAGGTGCTAAGAGTTATTTGAACTGTTGGGGGCTCACTCAAGAGGTTTCAGAGAAGTTTAGTATGGTGCCTCGAGATCGTTCTGGTGATACTTTGGTGAGGGAAATGGCTACCTTTTGCTCATGTCCAGAGTCTGCCTGAGGCTAAAGTGAAGTTTTAGATTAATTCTGTTGGCAGAAGAAATCTCAAAACAGCCTAGTATAGACTCTGTCATGTGGATATTAGTGGTAACTCTAATGAAGATTTATAAGGAAAAGGCACAAGCTGAGCAGGTTGTTACAAAATGAAAATTTTGATGAGAAAAAGAGCACCAGGAAGTAGAATAGAGCTAAATTCTATGTTCAAGGAGACAAATGGATTAAGAAATGGAATAAAGGGAGTGGTGACCTCAGGGCAAGATCCTACCCAGTTAAATTTCTAACTTGTGGAAAGAAATGAAAGAAAAGCTTAGAGCCAGGTGTGGTGGGGCACACCTTTAATCCCAGCACTGGGAAGGCAGAGGCTAGTGGATCTGAGTCTGAGGGTAGCTTGGTCTACAGAGCAAGTTCAAGGACAGCCAAGCTTAGGCAGTGAAGTAAAATAGAAAGCTGGTGAAGATGTAATTAAACAAGGGGGCCATGTTCCAGCCCCAGCAAGCAGCAGAACTTAAGGTTAGAAGGAAGGAGTTATGGAATAAAGCTGCTTTGGCCAGGTATGTGTCAGGGTTGTCCCTGAATGGAGGCCTAGTAGAGAGGCCATTGCATGAAACTGTGAAGTTGAAGTCCAGATTGCTTTGGAGTCCCCAAGATGTTAGAGATGCCAGCGTCATGGGATACCTGCCTAGGAGAGGTGCTAACAGGGAGTGAAACTAGCCCAAGAGAAAGTAGTGTATTTGTAGTCAATAAAGCTGAAAAAGAGTTGGAGATCTGAGGAACATTTTGACATCAGATACAGAGATGCAGAGTTTGAGTTTCCCCAGTGGGTTTACAGTCTTGCTTTTGTCCAGTATTTCCTCACGATGCTCCCTTCCTTGCATTTTGGAATAGTAATGTATATCCTGTGACATTATATGTTGAAAGTATGTGATCTGCTTTTTGATTTTGATTTTTTACAGGTTATTACAGTGAAGAGATTGCCATGTACCTCAGAACCTTTGAAAACAACTTTGAGACTGTTATAGACTATGGGGACTTTTGAAGTTGGACTGAATGCTTTTTTTTTTTTTTTTTTTGGTATTATGATATGGCTATGAGCCTTTGGGGACCAGGGAGTGGAATGGGGTGTGAAAGAAAATAGCTCCTAAGGGCATGGCACTATTAGGAGGTGTGGCCTTGTTGGAGGAAGTGTGTCACTGTAGGGGCAGATTTTGAGGTTTCTTTTGCTCAAGTTTCCTTCAGTGTGACATTCAGTTGACTTCCTGCTGCCTTCTGGTCAAGATGTAGCCAGCACCACATCTGCCTGCACACTGCCATGCTTCCCATCATGATGATAATGGACTGAACCTCTGAAACTATAAGTCGCCACCTCAATTAAATGTTTTCTTTTAAGAGTTGCCGTGGTTACGGTGTCTCTTTACAGCAATTAAAAACCAAAAAACTAGCTAAGACTGAAGTTGAAGTGTTGGGGCCCAATGATTCCCTGGGCACATAAGTCAGTCCCCAGGATTACAGGCACACACATGCTGAGAGAGAGACCACAAGCAGAGCACAGAGATGGGAGGGCAATTAACGCAGTCTTTATTTACACCACAAGAGTGACAAGTGTGTGATGTGGTACAAACACTGGACCCGGGAGGTGGAAAGAGGTGACCGCCAGAGGACACCGCCGGTCAGTGAAACCCACCACACAAAATGAAACAAGAATGAGAAAACCAAACATGACCTCCAACCCCGCCAAGAGGAGAAAGCGCCGCCGAGGGGAGGTCCAGACAACCAAAGAGAAAACAGGCTGTTACAGAGTGAAGGTGGCGTGGCTGCGGAGCCCACCCAGCATCATGTCACAGCGCTTCAATGGCTTCGACCACACTTCTGTAGTGAGCTCTTGCTGAGTGAGGTCAGCCTCCTGTGCATACATGGAAACAGCATGTTTAACATTCTTACAGACTGGAAAATAGTGCCTCCTCAGTGGAGCGCACACCCCCAGAACAAGGCCTGTCTGCATTCTGTTCTTTCCATAGCAGACTCTGATCAATATGAGGCCAGAGAGGCCATCAAGGCCGGGTGCAGAGCACGCCCGGGTCCTCGAGAGGGAGAAGTGTTTTCCTCCAGTGCTAAGTGTCGCTCAGACCCAGGGCTCACAAAGGCCTGGACTGCTCAGTGTGGAACCCCAGCCCCGTGTCTTCCACAAGGAACGAACCCGTCAACACAGCTGTGCTGAGACGGGAACTCACCCGAACCCCAGGTTCTCAACCAGAGGCCGGTGACAGCAGGCAGGGTGCACCTGGCCCTGTGCAGGGAGAGAAAAGGAAACAAACAAAACAGAACAAAATCCTCTCAACCAGCTTGAGAGACAGGCAGTAGGGTCTGAATGTGGAGCTTGCACATGGATACAATCGACTCTCTGTAAAGGTGCTAGGTAAACTCTTCTTAATGACACATGTGTAAGTAGTCCTTTCACTGTTCTTACAACAAAAAGTACAATTTCTTAAGAGTAAGTTCAATAAGACTCAAACTCCCCCCTCCTCTCCTTCAAGATTTTGTTTTGTTGTACAGAAAAAAATTTCTGCATCTGCAAACATCATGAGAGGGGAAAGAAAGGCATCGTTTCTCCTTCCCCAGAGCTGCCGAGTTTGGCGTGCAAAATCTGTATACAATATAAAGACATGCCGGCGTACGTCCATGCAACCTCCAGATGTAGGAAACTTAAAAAAATATATTTATATATTTATATCTATATATTTATATATGTATCAATGCCCATAAAATACATGGGCCCAAAGTCTACAAAAAGAAGGATGGAATGAGCACGTGGCTGTGACCAGTGAAGAAGGAATGTTCTGACGGAAAGAAACACAACCAAGTCCATCACCAGTGCTGCGGAGACCACTGCAAAATGGTCCTTCCTCTTGGGGACAGATTTGAAAGTAAAGAAAAACTGAAACACTTTGATAAAGCGGCCCTCGGAAGCCAGAGCCCTGGGATGTCCCTGTGGGTGTGGCCTTGGGAACAGCCGCCTGCTGGTGGGGCATGGGCTCTCAGGGTGCAGCTGGAAGACCCAAGGGTGAGTGAACACCAGCATCCTGAGGACATGGTGTCTTCGGGCTTCCCTTAAAGGGATGTAAAGTGCTTGCTCCCGGCTCCCTTGCCAGCACCCACCAAGGCCTTTGCAAAGGAAGGGAGAAGGTGGAAGGTTCAAGGTCCAGGCAGGGGAGTGCTGTGGCCCTGCCCTGGAGGTCAAGGCCGACCTTCTGGCCTCCCTCTGTCCTGGGTGATAACTGTGGGGAAGGGCTAAGTGTCTTCAAAGGGAAGAAAAGGCTATATGGTAGGTAATGCTTTCAGCTCACAGGGAAGCTGGAGTGAGCTGGCTCCCTGGCCAGGCCCCTGAATCAAAGGTGACTTAATGGGACCAAAGTGAGTCCCTCTCACAGTCCCCTGGCCACCGAATAGCCTGTTTGTTACCCATCACCTGAAAAAGGAAGATGATGTGTACCTCCCACGAGTCGTGGCTGGCACAAGAGGGCAGGTGGCAGGGTGTGCAGAAAATAGGCCAAGGCGGCCAGAAGAGCAGCTAGCTGGCCTCTGCCACCATACGGTGCCACAAGCAGGGCCTTCCTCAGGTTGGCTCCTTCTGCCAAGGGCCAGAGGAGGGCAGGGAGGAAGGAGTCAGGCATGTGCCAAGACCTCTCTACCCTGCGCTCTGCTCTGCCCACCATCTTAGCTCTGCACTGACTCACAGCAGCCCAGCCACCAAAAGTCCAAGAATGTGTGCTCAGCCTGGCTGTCAAAAGCCTGACCCAGTTCCCATTACCCTGTAAATGCCACCTAACTCAGAAACTTAGCTGGGTGTCCCTTCTGAGTATCTCAACTTCCTCTTACCAGTCTGAACGCCACATACTTAGGAATGAAATTGGCGGCTTTAAGTGCTAGAAAAGAAGTTAGCAGTAAAAAGAGTCCGTTGTCATAGAAAAAAAAAGAGCAAAGACAAAGACTGACTGTCCCTCAGGACCCTGTGCTCCTACAGGCTCAAGTGACAAGGTCCTCGGGTCAGCAGCCACAGGCGCCAAACCCAGGGCTGTGGCTGCAGCCAGAGTCTAGGCTATGAGGCTGCAGCGGGAACCCCTGAACAGGTGCAGGGCCGGGCTCCAAGCCAGGCACTGTGGACATGCTTCAAAGGTCTTTGGGAACTAGAGCTGGAGTTCTATCCTGACGGAGTGGTTACAAGTTCACACTCATTAATGCCGACCGCCCTCATGGCTCACATGGCCTGCCCACCCTTGTAATACTACTAGTGTTGCAAGACAGAAGCCCCTGGCTGTGCGGCTCCTGGGGGGAGCCTGAAAAGACAATGCAAGGGTACCTCACAGACCTGCTAGCCATTCCCGAGAGGTTCCCTCTGAAAACCAAGTATGACAGCAGCGGTCCTGCGCACAGCAGAGCTCTGCTTGCTGTACAAAAAGAAACAGAACCAAACCATAAAAACAACCTTCAGAGCTATAAAAAAAAATGTACAAGTAAGAATTTAGAAAGAAAAGGTTTTAGACATTACCACCTTCAGAAAACTGCTGAATGGTGAGGGGG
The DNA here is from genome assembly GCA_902168425.1 of Peromyscus attwateri. Classification (NCBI taxonomy): domain Eukaryota; kingdom Metazoa; phylum Chordata; class Mammalia; order Rodentia; family Cricetidae; genus Peromyscus; species Peromyscus attwateri. Next base: position 29,844 of record CABHPP010126156.1, read on the forward strand.
AAAAAATGTAAAATCCACAAAACAATGTTTTCTTCAGGATCTTTTGTGAAAAAATTCATACAAAAATCAACAGCAAGTTTATATCCTTTGCTATAAAAACTCATCAGGTACATATGTGCATGGAGGCTTGGAGAGGGCAGAGGCTTTGTTAGAAAATAATTAAAATTAAAGTACAAACTGGTAGGGAAGTTGCCCAGGGGTGAACATGTTGGCGATCTGGAAGCTGGCCAATCTGGAGCTCAAAATTCCTTGGGCTTCAATCCAGACCCCAGCCCTCAGCACCTCAGAGCTAACACACATGTCTTTCACCTGCCAGGACCTCTGCGGTCTGGATTTATTATATATATTTATATATACTTTGTCTATAAATGCATTATAAATATTTTATCAAGATCTCATAAGAATCAAGTTTCTTAGCTTGGAATACAGTGGAATATATATTATACATATATATATTTATTTATACCTAAAATTTAAGCAATACTTCATGCTACCTGCTTTTAATGAAAAGCATTCCGATCGTAACACTGCAGTGTGCCTACGACATGCTTCACAACCGAATGGAGATGCTCCACTGCTACGTGACGGATGAGAAAAGAACACTTTGGATCCGTTGAAAACATGTTGGACTTCAAAACTGCCGGCAGTTCGCTGCTTTCTGGAACTACCTCATCTTCCTTAAACAGCGATCAAACCAAGCAAGGCTGGCTGCACTGTGGCCCGGGGACAGTGGCTGGTGCCTACTCTTGTAATGCCAGGCCAGCATCACAGCTCAGCCAGCCGCAGGACACTGTCACACCAATTCTTGGTGTTTTTTTTTTTTTTTTTTCTTAAGGCATTGTTCCTCAGACTTCAGAAAACCCAGCCACAAAAAAATCCATCAGAGCAATAAAAAAAGGCACAAACTCGCATCTTCCGATGGCTTCGAGAAGCTCCAGCTGACTCCCAGGCTCACATTTCTGTTCTGTCCAGTTTCTTTTTTTTCTTTAAAGTTTCTTCCAACTCTGTCACTAAGCTGTGAACCCCCACAGCACCCCACTAAGGTTCACAAGGCAGGCCAGAGCCATAGAAAACTCTCTGTTTAAAAAAAAAAAAGCTACAAGATGAGTTGAGTGGTTTACACGGAGAATGTGGGATTGTGGGTAAGAATCAAATGTTAAGCACCAGTTTTAATCAAGTTTTTTCTGTATTATTAGATCTTTGATTTTCATTTTCCTCATGTCAACTCGATTCAGCAACTCTGCCTAAGTTGCCACAGGCTTCTTCCTTCGTGGGCTTCCCTGGGGGACCCCACCAGCGTGTGCTTGGCTTTCCGCGTGTCTGTGTGCCTGTGTGTTGCACGCTGTCCTGTGTTCCATGTGATCTGCCACACCTGGTGTTCGTGTGCGTCTCCAGACCTGTGGTCCAGGGCGGCGGAAAGGCCTCCCGTTGCTGCTGCACGCCTGGTGTCCCTTTGCACTCAGAGAGCACCAAGGCAGGACGCAGGAGTGACACGGGAAAGTTTCTTGGCTGAGCTTCAAGACAGACAAACAAAGGAGAGAACAGCAGCTTGGGCTACAGTGGTGGCTCCTCCTCCATAGGCTCCTCCTCCGACCTGTGGAGGAGAGAAGGGGGTCAGGCAGGGTGCACGGTGGGGCGGCCCTGTGCAATCAGGCGCCCTTTCCCAGAGTTGTCGAGACCTCCGTCCCACCAAGGGTCAAGCTCTTCCCTGGCGGACAGTTTTAGTTTGTGGAGTCAGTGGGCATGTCCACCATCTGTCCTGTCCACGGAGGGCTAGCCTGGCACAAGGCTGGGTGCACACAGTAAGATTCCGCCAGGTCCTCAGGCACAGGTGTACCCAGCAGGCCTTCCTTAGGGAGGGTATGGGCAGGGCTTACCTCTTCTCAGCAGGTTTCACGCCTACAGACAGTGAGGCCATGGCGGTGACTGTCTCAGCCTCTTCGTTCTCACACTTCTGCGCCTCAATCAGAGAGTGCCCCACGGTGGAGGACAAGCGCTGCAGGCAGCGCCAGTACTTGCCTGAGGGGAGGGGGAGCACTCAGTGACTTTCCTGCTTCTGCAGGTGGCTGGCTTGGCTCCCAGGTCCCTGGGGGGGGGGGGGCCCTAGGAAGACTTTCACTTGTGCCTGAAAAGTGCCTCTCTGAAGAGCACTGCCTGGTGATAGCTCACAAACACTTATGTGCAGCACAGGTCACTGGACATGGGGTTGGGACTGTTGTGGGGCCTGGCTCTCCACATTCACGGGACTCTGCCTTGCTGTGGGCAACCAGACATTCTGGGAGTAGGCGCACGCAGACCTGATAGCACTGGACTCTGGAGTTTCCTATCTGCAGTCTTGTAGATGCTGGGGATCTACCACACCCAGATCCAGCACAGGGGCCCTGCTTGAGCAGCTGTGTAGGGTCAGGGGCATCAGTAGAAACAGCTGTGAGGCCAGAACTAAATGGCCCCATGCGGACTAGTAGAAGCTGTCCGGTGTGCATCCTCTATGTAAGCTTTTGTACCAGGATGGGCAGATCAGAGCCCAGGCAAGGAGGGGCAGGTGTACCTGGGGCAGGGTGTTGCGTGGGTGCCCAGCTGTGTGCCTGCTGCCTAGCCCTGGACTTTCTGCTTGAATGGGAGATGGGTTCTACCTTAGGTGGGGTACCTCTGGTCCAGGACACAGACTTACAGTCCAAGGCACCCTGGTTCTGGGCATCTGAACCACTGGTGTCCAGATCCTTTCGAACCCCAGTAGAGCAGGAACTAGTTCTGGGAGTCTCTACTAGCTTATCAAATGCCAGGGAAAGAGAGGCCTTGTGTTCCTGCCCTGGGTCCCCAGGATCACCTGGCCAGCCACTTACTGTGGATGTCCATCACTTTCTCCATGGAGTGGACAGCATTGGCATTGGGTCTCTGCTGCAGAACCTTTTCTGGCAGAGGCTCAAGCTGTAAGAGAGAAACAGATATATTATGATGGTTATGGACAGCATATAATCTGTGTATGTGTTAATCTATGTGTGATTTGTGTATCTGTTAATGGGTGTCCAGAGATAGCACTTCGTTCCTCAAGATACAATAATCTGTAGGGAAGACACAGTAACTCTAAAAAGCCAACATGACTCCATATTTTTTCCTCCTTAGGGTTCAATGGACTGTATTCATGGCTTCCCAGGAGGACAGACCCAGGAGGAGGCTGCATAGAGAACGTCAGCTTGCTGTCATCGCTGTGTATCACTCAGAGCAGAGAAAGAATGGTTAGTTGCTGAAGCTACACTTGTATGACCTGGTCTTGTAATGCCCAAGATCTCCAATCCTGCTTTTCTCACACACGTGGAAGATGGCGGCGCATGGAGGGAAGTGAGTAGGCCTCTCACAGATATAAGAGCTAACAACAGGGTAGTAAGTAGGCAGCAGGGCCCCAGGGCAGAATCACGTCTGCAACAACAGCTATGCAGAAAGGCCGTTCTCCCTAAGATCAGGGAGAACACACAATAGGGAGAGCTAGAGCCAGGCTTAAAGGGGAAGCTGATCTTACCTCAGCTCTGGGGGAAGCCAAAAAATAAAGTCACCCTGAATTTGCCCTGGCCTCAACCTGACTGGAGAGATCCAGGGCATCTGGCCAGTCACTGCAGCCCTCTGTGAGACATCCATTGCCAACCTGGCTGCATGTGAGCACTGCCAATGACATCGCAGGAAGCGTACCCTTCTAATTGAAGACAGCATTCAACATGCCATCGAGAGCCAGGGCGAGGGGAGCCAACATGGCACCCTCAAGCTAGTCACCAACAAGAGACAATGGCTGAGGCCAGGCTGGCGGGAAAAGACTGGAGAAGCTACAGGGACACCAGAGGACACAGAGGGTCCACCTGGAACAGTGCCCCACAGCCACAGCTGGGACAGGCTGAGCACTGGAGTAACACAGCATGGAGTCAGCATCCAACCTATAACCTGAGCATAAACACGGAAGGAAGGAAGGAAGGAAGGAAGGAAGAAAGGAAGAAAGGAAGGAAGGAAGGAAGGAAGGAAGGAAGGAAGGAAGGAAGGAAGGAAGAAAGGAAGGAAGGAAGTGTGTGTGTGTGTGTGTGTGTGTGTGTGTGTGTGTGTGTGGCGGGAGACAGACATTAGCAGTTAGATAGAACTGCTAATGATCCCAGGACATCAACTTGCGGCTTCTCCACCTCCACCTCCCACAGAGGAACAGAAGTGACTGCAAGTGGAGGCTGGTGACTGAGGTGAACACACCACTGTGCAGCCCCGAGGACATCTCCCTGCCACGCCCATCACCACGAGCAAACCTCACACTTACTTTCGCACTGCTGTGAGAGGAGGGAGGGTCTGTTTGGCTCAGGGCTCGAGGCTCAGTAAATCCTAGTGGGAGGTTCAATGGCAGGGGCAGCCACACTGGCCCTCACTCGGGCAGTCAGGCAGAAGCACAGGTGAAAACAGAACGAACTGTGACCCTCAAGCCATGCCCCGAGGGCCCTACAGCCAAAAGGTCACACAGCTTCCCCAACAGTGTCAAACATACAAGTTTGTAAGGGACATTTCATACTCACACTGGCCAACATAAACTGGGAGATATTCCAGAAAAATCTTAACCAGAACGTCCTGAGGTCATCAGAGCCAGGAAACGCAATGGGAAGTGGCATAGGCAGGAGACCGAGGGGTACAGAAGGACCAAGCACAACACTAGATCCTGGGTGGGACGGAGGAAGGGCCCTGGGTAGCACTGGTGACATCCAGACATACCTGGAGTTCTGTGGACAGCCAGAGGAGAGCTGGCTTCCAGGCTATGACAAGGTCTCATGCAGTGGGGAGGCTGGCACAAGGGGAAGTTTCTGATCGGTGTGTGGGAACTCAGGCACTGTCACTGACATCCCCTCCCCTCCCCAAATAAAAAGTCCATCTGGATTATCAGAGACTGCAGTTATACCTGTTGGATGTGTTTTCAATGGCGAAAGAGGTCACTGAACCTGACCTGGCAGACTGGGGGAGCCAGTGCTAGCCCTGTGTGTAACAGCAACAACCAGAACATAAGAAGGTGAGCTGGGAAGTAAAACGCTGATGCTACAGCTGAAGGGGTGAGGCAGAGCAGAAGCCCGACGGTGCTCGGGAAAGAGGCCCCAGCAAAGTCCACAGCTCCTAGGAATGAGCATCGGAGGAAGCAATGACTGATGTCTTCTGCTGCGGCTGAGATATGTAGGTTTAAACTAAGTCTCTATCGCTCTATTGACTAATAGACTCACAAGTCAGATGTGAGGGTGAAAACCTGCTAGATCAGAGAAGCAACCAGCTGACCTTGCTTTTTGGCCGGAGGCGGAGCAAGAGCTGCGTCTCTTCACTCGTCTCAAACCCCAAAGAAGCGCCAAACTCTAGTTTGGCCCTTTCCTTCCCTTTCATCTTCTCTATCCAAATTCCTGGCTTCTCTGGGCTAATTCCAGTCAGCTAGTCACTGGCTCCATCCCGACTCACGGTTAACTTTATTAACAGTCTTGGAGTGTCACAGTGTGATCAAATATGCCACAACAAATGACCATGGACTCTCCAGAGCTGGGAAATCCCAGGCTCAGGCAGGGAAGAGCCCCGCAGGGACAGCCAGAACCAGAAATCTAAAGGTACGCTGGAAACAAACCTCAGAACATCCAAGGCCGACTCAGGATCGTCAAAGTAGCTAGGGAGAGCAGGTCACTCCACAGTCGGGGCATACACAGCTTTCCAACAGCGAGGGAAGCCACGGGAGCAGCTTGAGATCTCCACGTGCCAAGAGGAGACACTGGCTACCCTGAATCGTATGCCCAGCGAAGCTGTCATTAACAACAGGGCGGAACAAAAGTATCTCCCCCATAACAAAGTGGGATGTTGTCCACGCCTGCCCTTTTCCTAGAGAAAACCCACAGGATACTCCTGAGACACAGTAAGAATGTCCTGCAGGAAGACAGGAAATGGGGGATAATGGGGGAAGAAATCGCCTGAGTGCAGTGTGGCCCAGATCCAATGTGGGTGACACATGACAGCAACAAAAATGTCCAGTCAGTGAAATTAAATAAGTCAGAGGGAGGTATGCAGCCTGGGAGGGGCTGGGACTGGGCTGCCAGTTTGGCAGGAAAACATGTAAGAGCTAGTTAAATTAGAATTTCCAATGAACAACAGTTTCTTAAATATACAGAGGTCATATGTTCACCCTGGAGATCCCAGTGAACTGCGGTCCAGGCCCTGGCTCACCAGGAATAATGGCACCTCCCGACCCTGCTGAGGATGCTGGTCCATGGTGAGGATGCCTGCTGCACATCTTTCAAGTGGGCACTGGGAACACAGGGAGTTTAGGGACCCTCGATCAGATCACATGAAGAGATGGCAAGGACGGAGAGCTGGGAGCTCCAAGACAAGCCAGACAGGTGAGTCTGGAGAAGGGAGTGGAAGAGCTGGAAGTGACCCGGGCCCCACTAAAAGCAGATGGCTGGTGTAGACAGAACCCAGCTTTGGGCTGTTTAGCAAAGATGCATAGGGAATCTAGGAGGACGGCCGGAAGCCAATGACAAAAACAAAGGTTGCTGGGCATAGCTGACCAAAGGAAGGCTGGGTGGCAACTTAATGTTTAGCACAGAGATTTGAGGGCTGACTGTGACTGGATGTAAACTCTGCATGGCAACAGCAGAGTTTCAGTTCACCCAAAAGAACAGGATGGCTTGATTCTCTGCCTTTTATAAAACAGTCTTAAGATGGGTAGTATTGAGAAGAGACACAAAGAAACGTCCACCATGGTGGGAGACAGCAACAGGCATTTTTGAGACACAGAAGACAAATAGCCCAGGAAGCAGGGGTGACTAAGAGATCCCCAAGCTTGTTTGGTGAACACATGTGATTCCAGAAATATGTGGAACGCCTGTGCTGACTGACCAGAGTAGTAGACCATCCAGCCACCCCCACCAAACATATCTCCTTTCTGTATGACAATAGTCTGTTAGGAATTGGCAACAGAGACCATGAGTGCTCATGTTCTCATGCCTAGAACTCATGGGACAGAGACTCAGTCACAGAAACCAGTAATTGGGGGTTGGTGAGATACCTCCGTGGGTAAAGGGGCTTGCTGTAAGTCAACCTGAGTTCAATCCCTGGAACCACCTTGATGAAAGAGGACTGATTTCTCGAAGTTGTCCTCTGACCTCCATATGTGCCATAGGATAGGAAGGCAGGCAGGCAGACAGGTAGACACAGACAGACAGACAGACAGACAGACAGATACACACACACAGACTGGGGAAATGATTCAGTGGACAGTGTGTGTTGTGTAAGCATGAAGATCTGAGTTTAAGTTTATGCCCCCACCAGCAGATGGGATGGCAATGTTCCCAACAGGGACTGATGTCTGGTTACACGGGGCCTGTGGTGGTTTGAAAGAAAATGGCCCCCAAAGGGAGTAGCACTACTAATTAGGAGGTGTGACTTTGCTGGCCTTGTTGGAGGAAGTGTGCCACTGTGAAGGCACATATGCTCAAACCACGCCCAGTGTCTCAGACCACTTCCTGTTGCCTGCAACTCAAGATGCAGGACTATTGGCTCCTTCTCCAGCACTGTGTCTGCTGCACGGCTCCATGTTGCACCATGATGAGAATGGAAAGTAAATCTCTGAAATGTAAGCCACCCCAATTAAACGTTTTTCCTTTATAGGAGTTGCTGGGATTATGGTGTCTCTTCACAGCAACAGAAACCCTAACTAAGACAGTGCCCAGGGCCCTTTGTGGATGGGAAGCAAGGACAGAAGAGAGACCCTCAGATACGGGGCCATGGCTGCAGCACAGACACAGTGTTAGTGTCATCACTTAAGACAATACCCAAAACACACATTCTCATCACGTTGGAGCACGGTGTGTGCCAAGAGTGCACGCTCACAAGGCTCCCCAGAAGGCTGTAGAGGTTCTTCTAGAACCCTGGTTCCTCAGCTCTCTTAGGCCTCCCGTGTACCAGACTTTCCCCAGCTTAAGTTCAGTATGTATATCCAGGACACCCTAGGCCACGTGCTCTGTTGTGTGCAGCACGGTCCCCATGCTAACAGCCTCTGTGACCCCCAAAGTCCCCAGCCACAACTCTCCATCTTCAGCCATTGTGCCAGCTTGCTTCTTCACCAGTGCCTCGGACTTGCCTCCCACACGCAATGCTCAGTGCGGTGGCTGAGCAGACCACCCTGGCACTCCAGGGCTCTCTCCCAGCAGGAGTCCATGGAGAATGGACATAGGGCAACTGCCATCTGAGCTGGCCACATGTCTGCTCTCTGCCTGTGCCAGCTGCTCTGAAATCTTTCTCAACTGCTTTTCCTTTCCCTTTTCTGGAAACTATTTCCCCATGAAAGCTGACACGAAAACCGGAACGGAGGAATATGGTGGCCTTTCAGCAGTCCCCAAGAAAAAGGGCACAGAACAGAGAGGGCTCATCCTCAGTGATGAAGCTTCTATGTGTTCCCTTCAGAACAGAGGCAGGATCAAACTGCATTTGGACACTTGGGATCTTACGATGAGTCTGCACTCCAGGCAGGGGGTCAATCTGTGAAGACAACCGTGTTTAAGGATTTTTTCTAATGCTACAGGTAGAGAGCACTTCGTGAATGACGGCTCTGTTCTGGGGATGGAAGGTTGGAGCACAGGGAGAGTAGTTCCACACATCTCAAGATGCCAACCCTGTCCTGACAGTGGTGATACTCCTTTGTTTACCACAAGTGCTTATCAACTGTGGGTTTCATATGGCATCTGAGGTTTAAGGTACAGTCACATCTACCCGTCATCCACACTCACCCCTCCACTTCACCAGTGGCCCCCTTCCTCTTCCCTAACCGTTTCCCTGTCCTATCCCATTCTTATTGTTTCCAGATTTCACACGTACAAAAATGTGTGATGCCTGTTCATTCCACTCCACGGTTGTGTCTGTCTGTCTGTGCCAGTGCCATACTGGTCTCACACCAAAACTGGGTAAGTAAGGCACAACAAAAAAGGAAACACCACAGGCACATCTCCGTGATGAACAAATATGAATGCAAAACACTGGGGGACAAGCACAAACTTAGTTCAACAGCACATTAAAAAGATCAGACATCACAACCCAGTCAGATTCATTTCAGGCAACCAAGGATGTTTCAGTGTAGATAAACTGGTAAGTGTAATATAGCAGAGAAATCACACAATCATTTCAACAGATGCAGAAAAAGTCTTCAGCAAAATTCAACCTCACATCCTAACAGAAGTGTAGAAAAAGCTGGAACAGTAGGGTAACAATGTCAACACAATAAAGCCTATGCATAACAGCCCCACAAGGGGCACCACCACTCATTCAGATCAGTGTGCAGAATCTTAGCCAGAGCAACAAGAGAAGAGAAAGAAATGCAGAAGATACAAATAGCAACCGAGTAAGTCAAGTTATCCCTATGCCTACAATACTATTCTATGCTTTAAAAATTCTAAAGACTCTACCAAAAAAATTCTTAGGTCTGATAAACACTATCGGCAAAACAGGAAACAAAAATTAACACAAAAATCAATACTTTGAAATATACATTAACAAATTTGCTAAGAAAAAAGTCTACTCATAAGCCTGTTCAAAAATAAAAATAGAAATAATAAACTTAAGATGTGAGATACTTCTATAACGAAAAGTATACAATATTTAAAAAAACAAACAAACAAACACACCCTAGAAGATGGACCTCCCACATTCATGGATTGGGAAACAGTACTGTGAAAATGACCGTATTATTGAAAGCCATCTTAGACTTAATGCAGTCCCTATCTAAATTCCAATGACATTCCTTATGCAATCCGGAAATTGAGCTGGAAACACAAAGGCGCCGAGTAGTCAAAGCAACCCTGAACAGAAAGAATACTGGAGGTACCGTGGTACTCACCCCCATACACTTCTCCAGAGCCACAGGAGCAAAACAGTGTGGTTATTCCTGTATTTAAAGCTATTTATTGAGCAATCTGGAAAGTGCCAATTACTGTTCTGGAAACCTGGAATCTATCAGTGAAAAATACCTCGCCCCCAACATTATATAATGCAGACAGACAATATGTGGAAATCACAAAGTCAGTGCAGCACAGACCGTCGGGGGAGGCACAAAGCTCTATGAGAAACAGAGCTGGGTAGAGGGATGCAGAGTGTGTTGCAGTTTCTAACACACACTTAGGGTGGGCCTGCCTAACAACCAAGTGGGCTGAATGACATATTTCCAGGAGGTTTCAAAGGCCCAATGAAAGCTACATGAGGCTGGTTCTGCAGGGTACCCCTTCATTGGCAATGCCACTACAAACTTCTCTGTCCTTCCGCTGTGGAGTACAGCCTTGCCAATGGCTGACTTGAAATGAGGCTAACAAGTAGTCCTGATGATGCTTGTTTCTAGGGTGGGCCTACCTGGCATCTCATTTTTATGGTGTAGGCAAGGCCAACACCATACAAAGCTGTGTTTTCTAAGCTGGGATTCAGGAAGAGATTCTTGTGGGCACTTAAGGCCAATCAGAGGAGCTCATATGTCATCTGCTTCTCAAGCGCTGGCAGTAGATGAGCCTTCTTTTTATCTTTGAAGTCCTCCATCAAGCAGATGCTACCCTCTGTTTTCTCCCAGCAAAGCAAAGCTCCTGGGAAGAACCACTTACCCTCTTCCAGATCCGGGAATCCATACATTTCTCCTATGAGATCATGCCTCAGCCTGATGCTCAGTGCATTGGGTCAGCTGTCCACTGTAAGCATTGCTCCTTCTCAGGAGGGGAGGCAAAGCCATTCTTTCCAGGAATCCTGACTCAGGCTCCCTGTCACACCCCATTGCCAAACACCAGCAACAGGTTTGCAGCAGCTCCTCTTCTGGGCTTTAGCTGCACACTTAAGAGTTTCCAGTTGAGTTTTATCAGGAAACTCTGCTGCAACTGTGTCCAAAAGGGGCTGGGTTTTCTTCTGCCCTTTCTCCTTGCATCTCCTTGATTTAGGGGTATCAGACCTAGGTTGGCCCCAGGCTGTCAATCCCTGTAACAGCACATGTCCAGGCCCATGGGCTCTTCGTGAGTCTATGGCCACAAAACTAGCTGGTTTAGGCCTGAGAATTTCCTCATATCCCTACCCGCTTCAAGTCAGACTCTGCTTTTCTCTTACCCCCAAGGAAGATAGGGATCCTCAGCTCTCGGTGTCTGACTCCATACCCAGAAACACAAACTGCCTCCTGAGGACTCTCCCTCTCACCACTGACTCCTCTGCCATCAGTCTCATCTTCCACAGCAAGGGAATCATTTCCATGTGGCTTCAGCTCCCTCCTCTGGCAGAGGATGTCTTTCCTGGGTCTCTGCCTGATCCTCTTCCAGGCCCAGAAGATTGGTCTAGCTCTCTAAGGGCACTCACACGCCATGCACTCAGCCCCAGGGCCTGCAGACTCTGTTCCCCAGACCTGCTTCTGTGAGTTGTCATCCTCTTCTCTGAGGATCTGAGGTCTATCTTCTCCATGCGACAGTGGCAACCCAGGCCCTACCTGCCTGGCAAAAAAGATCTCTAGCTCAGTGTCAGGAACTGTTGGTGATAAAGCAGGGCCTCAAGTGTGGATCTGTGATCAAATAGTCACTGTGTTTGCAGATCTCTCCCATGAAGCTACAAAACCTTCAGAATGGGATGGGTAAGTTTTGAGAGTTTTGGGGAAAAAAAAAAGTCACAACAGGACTAAAAATTATGATTCCTTTTGCAAAAAGGTTAAAGGACAACTTGGTCTATAATGGAGGACAACACAGGCCCTGTGCAGTAGTCTCGACTGGAGTCTAGACACCAAGCTCAAATTCAGCTTTCCCAAGTGAGCCATGGCACCCTAACACAGCTCAGAGGGACCTCCCAAGCTGTTTGGTAAAAGGGTTTGAGTGCAGATCTGCAATGCAGACTGATATGAGTCTTAGTGGGCCAGTGACCAAAGCCTGCGCAGGAGAAGCTGAGAAGGGGAGCCTGCTTCTCCTCCTCCAAGGATGTGACTCACCCGAATGCAGAGGCCAGACGTCACTCAGGCCACTTTTGTCTTCTATGGGACAGCACTGGCCTAACTAGGAGAATGATGGTCACCATTCATGGGACACACCCTGGCAGGACCTTGCTGCCCAGTGTTAGCCCCACAGGTGCTATCTCTGCAGGCATGTCTTTGGTGGAAATGCCCTAGGGGGTGATGTGGGACTTTCTCAGGCTAGACTGGACAGGATACTAACCAGGCTAGAAGGCAGCCAGCCAGCAAGAAGCATGTCCGCAGTGCCCTGCATTCCAGACAGACTGGTCATAGTCAAGTGGGGAGCCCTTATGAAGGTACAGCTCCTTCATGGTGAATGTCATACTAGCCAGTGGGGAGAGCATTGGGCAGAGGAAGGAGGGAACCAGACACAAGTCACAGATGGCTGTGTGTGGGTAGAAGCTATTTTTTTAAGTGAAGTGTGCACGTGAGTGTGTGAAAGCTCACATGGTACCTATGTGTAATGTGGCAACAGTCTGACAGGAAGTGGTAGGCCCTCAGCTGAGCCACCTTAGTTTGCTACACACACCACACACATGCACAGCTGCTTTCCACTTCTGCTGAGCCTTTTCATATTTGTATCTTACAGCACAGGAATCTGAACACGACAAGAGGCCAAACTCATGCATGAACACCCTTTTAAACATCTCATTTTATGTCCTCCTCCTCGATCTTCTAGCCTAGGGCTGGAAATGATACGGGGCAGTGAACTCTGATATGTCACAGGAGTATGAACACATGCTAGCTTTCAGAACATTTCTCACAGGAATGGTTGTCTCTGTCACCATCCGTACCCCACCCTCTGTGGAAGGCCCTAGGAGTCCTCATGCCTGCCTGTGCACAGTGGATTGTATCCTGAGTATGGCCAGGAATTCACAGAGGGCTCCATGCAGCCTGTTTAATATGCAGCATGTACATATTGTCAGGACTTTCAATGTGGCTGTGAGCAGAACTACTCTGAACTGGCTACTAGCAGTCATACTGATCCTTGGAGACACCCAACCACAGAGCAGATGCCTTGACATCTGTACACTTGGCTATTCAGTGTCTCCTCTGGAGGTGGAGCTCCCTGCAGACCATCATTATCCACAGCTGGCTGCCCAGTATGTACCTGCCAAATCGGCCAACAGTGTCTATCAACCCTCATCAAAGGGTGCAGGGCAGAGTGGGGCTCTGTTCAACTTTTGTTCATCAGGGAGATTTTTAAAGAGCCCTTGATAAAACTAGTGCTTCCTATTTTCTGATGGTTTGGCAAAGACTCTTTTGTGGGGAGTGTGTGTGTGGGGAGGTCAGAAGAGCAAATGTATGAGGAACAACAGGCCTAGGGTGAAAGCCAAGTTCTCTACTGTTACTTAAGTATCTAGCACTGAGAGTCAATACTTCAGCAAGGACGCATGAGCGCACGCATGCGCTCACACACACGCACAGTATCACATTTTAACTATGACAAAGGGCAAGAAATGGTCTGGGCATTCCAAAGGCACAGGATTTCATCGAGGGGAACCTACATGTCAGAGAGAAGGATGTCTGAGATTCAAATGGAATTGTCTGGGACAAGGATGATTATGAAGATGGGAGAGAATCAGCTGTACTCCACCCCACTTGCCCAGAGCCCTCACTAGCTGCTGTGCACCTCCACAGGGACACCGCAGAGCCAGGCCCACTGGGTGACCTGCTCTTGGTACTGCGGATCTAGATTCTACTTTTGAGTGCGGCTTGCCTGTCATCCGCATGACTGCCCCAGGGACACACTTGTGGGTCTTACCCTGAGCCCCAGCCAGTCTCCTAGGTCTGCCACTGGCATGCAGCCTGACCGCATAGCATGATGGCCTGCTCTCATTGCTAGGTCCCTCATGTGGTAGACATACAGAACTCAGTTATTCTACTCTTGACCAGAGACACCAGCCTGCCAACCCTGCAATACTGTGGCCCGTGTCTCACTCTCTGGTCTGTGACGCTTGCATGGGAGGCTCATGTAGATCACAATGAACAGTGCCAAGTGGAGATGGCCCTAGATCACAATGAACAGT
>CABHPP010126157.1:0-21059 GCA_902168425.1 Peromyscus attwateri
GGTACTCAGTCACAGAAGAAGTTTGAGAGAATGTGAACCGCGGGGCCCACCCTAGAGCTCCTTAAACAGCACCATAGGAACAGTCCCAGAAACCTCTGCTGTGCTGAAGTTAAGTCTCCTCACTGGGATCCATGAGTGCAGAGTCGGCACCGTTGTCTGGAAAGATCCTTCAGGCCTTCTCAGAGTCTGGGATACACTAGGATTTTCCCACGATGCAATGCAGCATTTCTCAGACATATCTGACTTGGAAAAGCATGCTTTTCCAAGAAGGGCTGCTTAGAGCCGACCTCAGCGGAAACGCCTCGCCTCGAGAACCATCCCAACACTCTTGCTGGCCAGACTTAATGAAGTCGCTCACCGCTAGTTTGTCTCTATGGTATCTCACAATCTGATGTTGGGGAAATGAGAACAGGGCCTGGCTTTCAGGTTTGGCCACAAAGGCAGGCGATGACTTAGCGGATCTCAAACGTGATTTATCTCTCCCCACATAGACTCTCACCAGGAAGATAAATGTCTGGGTCCACACAGTAAGCCTAGCCGGAGGAAAGCAGAGGTGATGAATTGATTAAGTCGGTCTAGAGGCAGGCCACCAGCAACCACACCTAATTACTCACCCAGCACTGGGGGCCTGACCAGGAATTCCACATCACTGACTCACTGGCCCTCCCTCAATGGGCTGCCTCACATGTTTCCTCCTCGGGCACTTGGAGTGAGCCTGAGCAGCCTGGTCTCCCGCTAGTACCGTAGCCCTTAGGCATCACCAGGCAGGGCGCCAGCCTTAAGGCTAGAGAGGAAGTATTTGGGGACCTGAAACTACTCTTGGAGAATGCAGGTGATAATGTAGCGTTTGCCTATGTTTGTTGTCAAGTACTGGGACTGGTCATAAAGGCAGAGGAGAAGAGAAATGTTAGACACCGGAGAAAGGGAGTAGCAGGCAGGGATGAAAAGTGCCCCCCTGATTGCCTCCTGTCTGGAGGAGGGTGTGTGTGAGGTCCAGAGAAGGGGCTGGCTGGCTCAAGGTCCAGGCAGGAGCAGAGCTCCTGCTAGTCACTGAGGAGAGAGAAAGTGGTGCAGGGACCTTGCTGAGGGTATCGGGGGTCTGGGAAAGCCATGGCAACATGAAAGAAGCCCGGAGCTCAACTTCAGGGGAGAGACAGTCACCTCCGAGGCTAGCAGACCTCAGCTAGGGAAGGAGGCAAGGCTGGGTAGCCAAGATGAGCTATAGACGGCCACTGCTATGAGACCTGGGGCTAAAGAGACGAGGTGACCTGCCCAGAGACATTGACCCCAGCAGAGAGGGAGGAAGACCTCTCCGGCAGTGACAAAAGGCTATGAAGTGCAGTGACAGGCAATGGGTAGACCTCAGCTGGATGCTCCCTCAACAGCAACCCAGAGCAAGAAGCCCAAGGACCAGGTGGCCTCCTCAGGGCTACAGCGAGCCACCTCAGAAAACAAGTGCGCATCTCTGAGCCAGGGTTTCTCTGCCTCAGCACTATGGACATTTGGGACTGGATAATCCACTACCTCAAGCTCCATCCTCGGCACTAGAGGATGTCTAGACACATCCCTGGCCTCTGGGTGTTGGATATTAGCAGCAACACCCAATTATGACACCCAAGCTGTCTCCAGACCTTTGCCAAGTGTCTCCTGGGGGCAAGAGCCTGCCCTGTTGAGAACCACTGCTCTGACTCATGGCAGGTAGAGATCACGCAGGTCTTCATGTCTGGTGAGTCCTTGGTGAGCTCATCTGAAGTAATTGCACATGCCAGTCAGTGGGCGGTGGAATGAGGACCCTTCCTGCCAGCAGGACGGGACCCCCACTGTCCCTTGGCTAGTGTCAGAGTCAGCCCGTTTCCTGTGGCCAGTGAAGCGTGCAGCTTAGCCGTGTGTTTCTAGGGGAGCGATCTTTCTATCCACCTGACCTATGGCCAGGTGCAGAAGGAAAGGGCGATCAGAGAAGGGAGGGACCGAGCTCAACTGCAGCAGGCACTGGCATCACACTGACCCCTGCAAGGAGGCAGCCGATTAGACAGTGTGAGCTTCCCTGACAGAGCAGGAGCCTGAAGGAACACAAAGCCAGCACTATCCAGGCCTGGACTGGCTTTCAGCCTCAGAGTCAGGACATATGGGCAAAGCGAACACGAGAGTTACACAACATCATCACACCGCACACACAAGACACAAGACACACAGTACACACCATCATACAATATAGGCCACACAACAGACACTACATACACTGTGTAGAGACTATACATATACAACACACCATACAGCCCATACATGCTCACAGCTTTCATACACACACAACCCACATATACATATATACACAATAGCCCACATATACACTATACATATTACTTATACTTGATACAGCACTGGCTCCATACATGCTCACACCCACATATAGCATACACACAGCATACATGCGACATCACACACGAATACACACCCTCGAGCTCACACGCACGCATACAACTGAGGGGCCATACTATTCCCTCTGAGGCTGGCATTAACCTTGTCATCACCCTGTAGAGTTAACAAGGAGCCACCTTCTGACACCTTTCTCTGCTTCCCCAGTATTTAAGGACAGCATCGTGAACACCGCAGCCCATGCGCCAGCCAGCTCAAGCAAAAACAGACTCACGGTACAACACACACCGCACACTGACCTCACCAGAGGGGCTCTGTTGAATGAAAAAAACCATAGCAGCCTCAAATCTCTAGGCAGAAATCAACCCAAAAGATGCCACCATGGGCAAGCTGAGTTCAGAGTCCCGTGGAGTCGTGAACTTTGGGCGTGTCCCTACTTCGTGAGGAGCTATGAGGATCAAGTCCTAGGATGTTCAGGCAAACCGTGCGGAGGCTGCAATCACCCACGTGGAAAGCCCCAGGCTTCTCTAAGTTCTCTCTTCACTTCCTTGTCCTGGGCTTCATTTTCTGTCCCAAGAGTGGGGACATTGTGACCTATGAATCCCATGTAAAGATAAGCCACCACACAAGGATTGACAGGCGCAGTACTCACTGGCTTTGCTCAAACAAACCCCTTCACTTTTCCCCCCAAGAACAGTTAAAAAGTGATGGCATCCTGGCAGCTAAGGCTTAAGGTCCCAGCTTTGTTCCTGGGCCTGCCCTGCAGTTCTAGCCGTCAGCAGGGTCCCTGTTCTGTAACCTTCCCTGTTTCTCTGATCTAAGGGACCACACCTTCCTCTCAGCTAAGACTCCAGGATGCCCCTCGCTTTGATGCACTCCTTTAAGTCTCTTTGCCCGTCACCACTGCAGGCCGGGAGCATCTCTAAAGGAAACGCAGCGGCCCGGCCATCTCTGTACTTTAAAGACAAGCACATTGTGCAGCCCGCAGTGGGCGTTGCATAAAGCCTGTCCAACTAGTGATTGAATGAGCGAATGTGTGGACGGATGAATGAATTAACAGGAGCGAGCGCAGAATAAATCGTCGGCAAAGGCATTGCTCGGGCTGCACAGCTGGGCGACTGGCGATTTTTCATTTACACTTCACGCGCCGCACGAAATTCAAATTCTCATTACAGCACAGCGCAGAGCGCAGCCCGCGCTTTCAACGAGGACCCTGAGAAACGCGATAGTGGGGGAACTTTTAATGCGTTCTTCCTATTGATTACAGCCCCGTGGAAAGGAGTGAAAAGACAGCTTCAAACGCTTTCCTATGAAAGACTAAAAGGAGGCAAATTGTGCACGGCTTGCTGAAGCCAGGCCTCTTCAGACACGCCACCGCCACCAACAAGACACGTCCGCTGCCCGCCACATGGCGCGTTGCCGTGCCAACATACATTCTGAGTCACCCAAGCAGATTTAATGCCATCGCCCCGACGACTTTCTCTCTGCCTTTTCTTGTGAAAATTGTTCAAGGGAAGACGCTGACCTACCTAGGAAATGGTTTTAATCAATTTTGTTCCGGAAATAACTATGGAAATGCAGATGCGCCTGTTTCTCTGCTTCTGGACATTAGGTTGTAACAAATGCCTGTGAAGTCCCCGCTCCATGCCCCTCAGCCTATAGGGAGAGCTGCCCTGAGTGACAACCGTTCAGAATCCTACATGAAGTGTCTGAGAGCATCGCCATATGAAAGCCCACAGACATGAAGGGAGGAGGCAAAGTTCCAAAACTGTACCTCACTTTGCACATACCATCCAGACAGCCATGGCCATTTTTATCCAGGATCCTGCCCTGGGCCCATGAATCTCAGAGGCTGAGAAGCAGGACTCTCAGAAATGGAGGTAAGGACAGTGTGGGACCAGACCCAGGGCTGTGTGGATGGCATCTTACAGCCAGCCAGATGACCAGACACTTGGAGCAGAGAGCAGGCAGGCTCAAAAGCATGGGTTATACCTAGGGGCCGTACATTTCCATGTTGGTGACAGAATCATAGAGCATCCTGGTCTTCAGTGACAGAAAGATGATGCACACGGGGTAGGGGTGGGATCTTGGCAAATTTCCAAGAACATTAGGGCCCAGGCAGATTTCCAGATGCGTTTTTCTCTCTCTACTCATTCAACTGCATTGACTCACAGGTGTACTGTGTTTCAGGCTCATCAGTAATCCTCTCAGGAAGGGAAGCAGTAGTATGAGGCTCAAAGAAGAAATATATGCACCTCACCAAACCTGTACGAAGCCATGGCATCCATCACCAAGGCCTGATATTATCCTGCTGGCCCCTGCCCACTGACCATGTTCTTTCTGGGGCTGGCTGTGTATTTACTTATTTATTTGTTTATTTATTTATTTACTTATTTGTGTGTGAGAGAGGGTCTGAAGACAATTCGTGACTCTGCTGGTCCCCTTTGGATGTTGTTCCCAGCCCTGGGATTGTCAGAGGCCCTGCTAGGGAAATGATTAATATCCTGAAGTCTCAAGTCCTAGTGGCTAGATAGGATTCCTCATCACCAGGCCCAGGGCCTCCTCGTCACCACTCTATTGATGTCTGGACCCTGATGCTTCATTGTTTTTGGGCAGGACTGTGCACCGTGGGATGTTCATCAGTGGCCTTACCCTCTACCCACTAGATGCTAATATCCCCATCACCCACCAGCCCCCCAAAAATATGTCTCTGTACTGCCACGTGTGTCGTGGGACAGTTGCTTCAGCAGAGAAACATTGCTAAGGCAGGTGAATCCCAAAGGCAAATGTTCCCTCACCTCACCCTGTTTCTCTAGAATGCCTTATTGTTATGAAAAAAAATGAAGATGGTCCAGAGAGTGAGGATGTATCAGCTGCTGTCTTCTGAGTATTTGTAACAAGCCCTTCGCACGGACCTTGTGATTTGGTCATCACAGTAACCCTTTGGAACAAGGCATATCACATCCAATGCCACAGAGGAGCAACTGGGCTCAGCTAAGTTAAAGCCTTTCTCAGCTCCCAAAGTGGTGAGCAGAGAAGGTGCTTTGGTCTACTCCTAGGGCTGACCTCACCATGGTAGGTAACAGTGCCTCTCAGAAGATGAACCTCCAATCACATCCAGAATGCTCCCGCAACTCATCCCAAGCACGACACTGGAAACCATGTCTGCATGTGTGTTGGTTACAGGAGCAGTAGCAAGTCCAGGCATGTTCAATCTGTGGGCATATGTATGCGAGTGTATGAGGGTGTGAGAATCGGAGTAAGGGAAGGAAATGTTCCTAGGAGGGCTGACCCACGGCCAGGTCTCCCCAGCTACCCCAACACGATAAAACACTGCAAAGCCAAATGGTGCAGGGAAGACAATTCCCCATCAGAACTTGTTCAAACTTGTCTCATACCATGTGTGTATGGTATCCCTGGAATCAAGACCATAGGGCCCTTGAAGGTGTTGCAGGAAGATACCACACCAAAGCTGAGCAGAAATTTTGCCTGAAGATCCAGGTATAAGGGAGTGGAAGATTTTTGTCAGTGTAAAGCTGATCTTCTGAAGTATTTGGCCCACATGAACCCATCACTCTTGAAGGACTAAAATCCACAAAGAAGCAATACAGAACTCAGAAGTGATACCCTGCTCCCCCATCAGGTACCTGGGGGCCTCCTTGCGGCTCCCTCTATGGACAGTCCCACCCCATCCATCCCATCTCATCCTATTCCACCCCATGAGAAGATCTATAGATCTTCATATTTCTCCTGAGCTCTGAGGCACTGTGTTTGGCTTAGATGGGTGTCTCTGGGACCTGCCAGTGACAAAGTAACTCCCAGGGAGAAGCCCTAAAGTTAGAATTCCCACATCCTGGTAAATGCACCAGACTCCTACAGCTGCATCCAGGAGAGGCCCCTAGAAGCCTTGGGTGCAATCACCTTAAACTTCATGACTCTCTGACAGTTGTGAACACACTTGTCGGGAGTGGGTCTCCCCAGGTGTGCTGAGATAGACACTTTCGTGAGGCTCCTCAGAGGACTAAAGGGCACTGAGCAGTGGTTAGGTTTTTGTTTCTTGGTGCCAAGGCTTTGACAGCCATCAGTCTTCATTTCCAGAAAACCCAAGCCATATTCAGGGTAAGCAGTTGATGCATCAAACCAGGTGGAGTAGGTCCACACAATAGAAGGCGGTGCTAGCAAGCGCTGCCTGCCATCCCTGCAACATCTGCCCTGCCAGTGCAAGGATGGAGGGTGCAGAGAGCTGTGGCTCCAGGAAGGAGCCCTGAGGACGCAAAAGCTGCTTTTTTTTTTTCCTGATAGCTGGGACACACCCACTACACCCTCCTAAAGTACAAGTGCCACCAGTTGTTAAGGTATCAATTGGCTTTCATACTTTGGGAGGCTGGAGGCTGGCATTTTGAAAGATCTATCCTTCACAAGGGTAGCCAAAAGAGTGGATTCCAAGTGTCATGGTCAGGGTTCTTATTGCTGTGAGGAAAGGGTTTATTTCAACGTACAATTCCAGGCAACAGTCCATTGCTGAGGGAAGTCAGGACAAGACCTCAAGGCAGGAACCTGGAGGCAGGAACTAAAGCAGAGCCATGGAGGAGTGCTGTTCACAAGCTTGCTCTCCATGGATTGCTCAGTCTGCTTTCTATAGCACCCAGGAGACCAGCCCAGGGACGGCACCACCCACAGTGAACTGGGCTCTCCCATACTAATCATGAATCAAGAAAATGCACCCCAGGCTGGACCACAAGCCAATCTAATGGGGACATTTTCTCAAATGAAGTTTCTTCCTCCAAAATGACTTCTAGCCAGCTTGTGTCAAGTTGACATTAAACTAGCCAACATACCAAGTGATAGAATTCCTGGGCCTCTGTGTCTAGATTTAAGGGAAATTAAGGTCTCTTGGCTTTCCTTTTTCTGCCAAGTTCCGCAGCAATCCACCCACTCACACATCTTCCTTCTGCCTCTCCAGTGCTCACATATGTGGAGTGGGGCAGACCATTCTTTCCATGTTAAGGGATGGCTAGTTCCCTTGAGCATGTTCTACACCCCTTGATTCTTCATTCTCCCACAGCGCCTCAGGAATGGTGCTACAGAAGCCCAAGGCCGGACTTGGAGTATAAATGGCACGGATCCGTGACCAGGTCTTGAAGCCCCAGGGGGACAAAAAAGGGCATTTGTAGAAATACAGAGAGAGCTCTGTCACTGAGCCATCCCTGAGATAGAGGTGGCACCTGCACCCTGGGACAGCAGACTTGACAGACAAGAACCTTGTGGGGGTGATAGAGGAAATCCCCTTGGTGCAAAGGCACAGGCTGGCAAAACTTTTTCTGTGTCCTCCCCTCATCTCAGAGCAGGAGGAGACAGCTAGATGGCTACCCTATGGCACAGAGTGATAACAACATAGAAAGTGACAAGTAGTCTCCCCAGCATCACCCCAGGGTCCCACATGACAGCAGGAGTTCCTGGACTAGGCCTGACACAGGAGAGCTGCCTGAGGACCAGGCAGAAAAAGCGTAGCAGGCATCATTATGGACAATTGACCATTAAGGACCCCTACCCAACCCAGCGAGGTGCAGCCACCTGATTTACCCAGTGCTCTAGAGAAAGGCAGGAGGTCTTCACTGGCCACTATGGGGCTCAAAGCTGGAGGTGAGTTATGTTGAATATTTCCACTGAATGCAGACTGAGCTACAGCCCTGGTCTGAGTCCACCTCTCCCTCTCTCACACTCCCTCTGCCCCTCGAGTTCACTTCTTAGAGAGTGTGTTTCTGCTCATTTGAACCACCTGAAACCTCAGAGCAGCCCTGAGGTCCCTGTTTATTGTCAGGGACCCACACTGGGCTGTAATTTTCCCTGACTTTACACGGCCATCTTCCTTATTCTCCCATGTCAGTGATTTTGCCTATTGTTGGACTATTATCTCATTGTCTGTATTATCGCTGTCTAAGCAGAATGTTCTTTGGATCGAGGCCAACTGTTCAAGCACCAAAGAATGTAGGTGTGCATCCAGCGGATATTAATACAAGTTGCAGCCCTAGTGTCAAATTTTCAGGCATGAAGACCTTCACAGGATATAGATGCCCTGCAGCTGACATGGTCCATGTGTCCCTGGGGACCTCTAAGGCCACTGACTGTGAATGGGGGAAAGCCCGCGGACATAGGGGCTTTCCTGCAGAAGGGCAGCCGCAGGCTCCCCAGATCAGCACTTTTGACTTTGATCTATCCGTGCCTGGGTTCCCAGCCCCCATGCAGATCATCCTGAGCAGGAGCGGGTAAGGGTGTCTTTGAGCTTCTGCCTGGAACACTTGCCTGTTGACACTTCTGGTGTTCCCTTGACTCCATGGAGAATGGGTGAGGGCGGGAGACCCATTTCAAAAGAACACTTTCAAACTCATTGTAGTGTAAGCTAATGCACAGGCTAGGCACTCGCTGCTGCGAGGGGGAGGGGGTTCAAAGCCTTTATTTTTTATTATTTATGTATGTATGTATGTATTTATTTATTTATTTTGAGGCAGTATGTATGTATGCATGTATTTATTTAGAAACAGAGACTTACCACATAGCCCTGGATATTTATTTATTTATTTATTCATTCATTTATTTATTTAGAAACAGAGACTTACCACATAGCCCTGGATATTTATTTATTTATTTATTTATTTATTTATTTATTTATTTAGAAACAGAGACTTACCACCTAGCCCTGGCTATTTATTTATTTATTTATTTAGAAACAGAGACTTACCATATAGCCCTGGCTAGCCTGGAGCTCACTGTGTAGATTAGGTTGACCCTGGCCTTGACCTCACAGAGATCCACCTGCCTCTGCCTCCAGAGTGCTGGGGTGGAAGGTGTCTGTGATTGGCAAGTCATACAGCATACATAGCTCTTAGTCACACTTAGTGGGAAGAATAGGAAAGCAGTGCTGAACCCTATGCACTCAGCAAGGAGGTCTAACGGGCATGTGACTGCGGAAGACGGCAGGCGTTGAGATGAGGACTTGAGTTCCTGGGCAGTGGACAGAAGGCCGCACATCTTTTACGGCAAGTTCTACCCAACAGCCATTGAGCTGTACCAACCCTTGCCTTCCTCATCCTCCCCCACTCCCCAAACTCATCACTGCCTGAAAATGGTCCTTCAGGAGCAAAGCAATACTGCTCACCCTGCCCAGATGCTGCCATTATACCAGTCCATCCATGGGAGCCCCAGCAGTCCATCCACAGGAGCCCCACAGTTGGGTTTTATGGCAGTTCTCTCTCATTGAACATTGTTCTTGCATGGGTCTGCCACACACGTCCATTCATTAGCAGCATGCATGCCGTCCAAAGCCCAAGCACGCTTTCAAGACAGAAACCCAGATGCAATTTTAGGAAACAAAAATCTTTATTTAAAAAAATAACTTACAAATAAAGAGAACGCTCTGTTCCCTTTGTTCACGGGTTTGCAGCCAGAAACACAACTCTACAATATGGTTCATGTCACAAACTGCATTGATGGGCAGTTTTTGTTCCATATCCTGTGCCGGCACAAAACACCACACAGATATAAAACTATTGTAAATAAAACATTTCAGCCAAGACTGGCATAAATTTTTATATATATATTTATATATATATTTTCAAATCAGCTAACAATTAATGTCATCCTTAGTCAAAACTCAAGTCCAACTAATCTGAGGCCTACATGGTCTGAATACAACAGCGTTACACCTCCCATACAATATTTAAAATATATTTAACTTTCAAATACATTTATAAGGTACATCCATAGTGAGAAAATAAAGTCTTAAAACTTAAATACAAAAGTCACCAAGTAAAAACTTGAGGAAACACAGAAGATTCTATTGTACAGATGTCCATGAGCCCATCCTGAGGCTGGCTTTAATACACAGCTCTGGCTGCAAAGCACAGTCCTGCCTGGGGCAAGCTGTCAGGATGAGCGTCCAGGTGACAGCCATCTCGGCTGGATTTTGAGAGACAGGAAGCGTGGTCACACACCTTCTTCTCTTCATACCACTTAAGCCACAGGGCCTCAAGCTATTTTGCTTTCTTCTAGAAACCACAGGGCCCAGCGCCCGACTTGCAACACGCATATGTCCCTACACCTCTGCAGAGCGGTCACTTGGTGTTCTGTTCCAGGGCAGAGTACTCCGTCTCTGACACTCTGGAGGCGTCAATGAGCTTGGTGAGGCCCGTCTTGGCTGAGTACTTGAAAATGAAGGCCTTCATCAGCTCATACCGGTAGTTGCGGTTGATGAAGCTGTAGAGCACTGGGTTGACACAGCAATGCACCAGGGACAGGCACTGTGTGACATGCAGCGCCGTGAAGAGCACGTTCTCCAGCTGGCAGGTGAACGGGATGTAGTGCAAGATGGAGAAGATGTCCAGAAGAACCACAGCGTGGTATGGCAACCAACACACCAGGAAGACCACCACGTAGGAGAAGATGATCTTCCGGCTGCTGTGCTTCTCCTGGTCACCTGACGCTGACATGGCTCTGGCGAGCAGGAAGTAGAAGATAGCAATGATGGTGAAGGGAACGGCAAAACCCAAGATGACGGAGACCAGCTCCATGCCTATCAGCCACTCCTTGATGCTGTGCTCAGGGTAGAAGGACCGGCAGTAGGTCTCGTTGTTAGAAGCAGATGTAACTGTCTTCAGGTAGTAGGTATCAGGCAGGGACACGAAGAAGGCCAGCAGCCACACCAAGATGCAGACGACTCGGCGTGCCGTCTTCTTCTTATAGCTAGAGGCGCTGGTAAAGTAGGTGATGGAGAGATAGCGGTCCACGCTCATGCATGCCAGGAAGAAGATGCTCCCAAAAAGGTTGATGGAGAAGATGAGGTGTGTGACTTTGCATGTGAGCTCACCCATGGGCCACTGGTTGTGCTGCACGAGACTGACCACCCAGACAGGGATGGTGATGACGACCCACAGGTCTGCAATGGCCAGGTTCAAGATGTAGCAGTGTGTGTCATAGCCTGTGGTCTTGGCCTGGATGTTCACCCAGACCACCACGGAGTTGGCAATCATGCCAATCACGAAGATGAAAATGTAGATGAAGGAGAGTGTGTACAACAGCACACTCTTGTTGGGCATGGTGGGACACTGCACAGTGTCCACCACAATGCAGTCACTGCTGTTGCATGGCCAGTTGATGTCGGAGTAATTCCCAGGCTCTGCATAGTCAAACAGATGCACATCCATGGTCTGGAGGAGAGCCGCCAAATGACCTGCAGCAAAGGAAACTGGACAGACAGAGAGACAAGATCACTTCACTGGGAAAACCTCGGGTCTCAGTTAAAACATGCATTTTGCTTTATGAAGTCTTCACAAAGAAAGGAGGAGAGAAAACAAGCATCGTAGACTGGGGGAAACAAAGCCACACACCAGCTACAGCTACGTGATGCTGAGGAGAGCCTGTGCTTGTGTTCTGTGTCTTTCCAGGACTGTGTTATCGAGGCATCAGCTTGGCTGAGTCCTGGGTGTGAAATCAACATGAGACAAGGGCCAAAGAAATGTCAGACGGTAGAGCCTTGGACACAATAATGCTGTTGGCCTGCCGGTGCTCAGCAGGAGTCCACAGAACCATTTCACCGACATCCCCAAGAGTGGCAGGGTTGATTTGCTCCTGGCATGAACATTACCAGTGTGTTGCTTTGGTGTCTTAATGAAAGCACTTTAAATCCTCTTCCAATCTGCATTTAAAATGGGACTCTGTTTTCACGGGCTTTTTGCAATATCCATCTGCTAACCTGAAGCCTCCCTGGGTCCTCACCTGCCCCCAACGGGCAGTCACGAAGGCCACAGGAAACACAGCCAGCATGTGTGGAATGCCCTGCCATCTGATTGTACCCCAAGCCTGCGGACTCTGGGTTTGCTGGGAGTTTTCAACCAAGGGCAACCAGCCAGCTGCCTCAAGCTCTCAGCCTTTGCCTGAGTTTCCGTTTCTTACTTGCTCAATTGACCTAAGAGCACTGTGTGCCGAGACTCAAAGCATATAAGCCATCCGCCACATGTTGTACCTCTGAAGGGCTGATGAACCTGTTGACTGATGTCCCTGCTGAACTGCCTGACCTGAAGCCAACACGCTTAGCTGTCATCTTGTCACACCTTGTGAGACTCTGACCCCAGGGTAGCACTATGCCTGGGGTGATTTCTCCACAGACACTGTAGGGACTGCCGGGAGCTGTCTTCTAGTGCCCATCTGTTCATGGTTCTGGGACAATTGACCGTGTCATCACAGCCAAACTACACTGCATCACC
Organism: Peromyscus attwateri; assembly: GCA_902168425.1. Classification (NCBI taxonomy): domain Eukaryota; kingdom Metazoa; phylum Chordata; class Mammalia; order Rodentia; family Cricetidae; genus Peromyscus; species Peromyscus attwateri. The sequence goes on from CABHPP010126157.1 coordinate 12,633, forward strand.
AGAATGGAGAGGCATCCAGTCACATGATGGCACCAGTCATGGGGTGATAACTGAAACAAGAGCCAAGCTTGTCTTTCAGGTTCACTGGCGATGGACTCCAGGTTACGCATGAGAACTCCCATGAGACAGCAGTCAGTGGGTCAGTGCCCAGGGGGCTGACACCAAGGTATGAAAAACCACCAAATCCAGGATTGGGCATACCTGGATTAACATGATGGCTTCTCAGTCACATCTAAACTAAGATTTAGCCACCTGTGTCTGCTGTCCCAGGGCAGAAGGGCACAACACAGAAGCTGAGAACCAGCAGGAGCGCCACAAACCTTCACCAGGAGGAGAGCACACAGGACTCTCCAGCTGGAAGTGGCCAATTACCCCCGTTAGCAAAGCCTGACCTCACTAACGAGAATGCTGGCAATGTGCTCTTAGGAGTATTAAATCCCTGACAGAGGGGAAATCAAGAGCTGGCAGGCGACAGCAAGTCAGAGGGCTTTCTCCTTCGAGACAATGGGGATGCAATCTTTAAAAGAAATGACTTCTGATGCACTTAGGACCACCCACACCCTCAACCCACAGCAGGTTATCCACTCCTGAACCCCAACTAAAGGAGAATGCCTGTAAGGCTCTGAGGGGGCTTCTTCCCTGGCCACCTGGACAGACTCTGTGTCCTCAGCCGCTGATGGAAGATCTAGCCTTCTCAATGGGGAGCTTCACCTCCGCCCATTCAGAGCATCTCCCATGGATGGAGAGGGCGATGGTCCTCAGAGACATCCTGGCATGGACCCAGAGCCCATGCAGCATAGAAGATGCTGGTTCTGTCCTACAACACAGTTCTGAGAAGTACAGAAGAGCAGCTGTTGGGGCTGCAGAGTCCCTTCCAAAGGATGGGTCCTCCGTGACCTGCTGGACGGGCCTCTGGTAAGAGTACCAGCCCCAGGTTGCTTAGAACGACACACACACACACACACACACACACACACACACACACACACACACACTGTCTGCTTACTCTCCACTCTGAGCTCCTGACTTGGAAGGAATGAACAAGAATTGTGTCCTTCATGACTCCAGGGCAAAGATCTATTTTCTTTTTACTCTGTTTCATTAAAACAAAACACATGGTGGCACACACCTCAAACCCCCAGCACTCAGGGGGTGGAAGCAAGAAGATCAAAAGTTCAAGGTCATCCTCAGCTGCACAAGAAGTTGGAAGCCAGCCTGGATTACAAGAGACTCAGTCTAGACAGAGCCTTTTCAGTCTTCTCTGACCTGGAGTCTCTACAGAACAGAGACAGGATTTTTAAAAAAAAGAAAAAAGAACAACCTGGCCCACGAGCATACAAAAGGAGGGATGGCAAAAGGAGACCAGAGTGCTTTGTTGACAATGGTGTGGGCCCTTCCTTGACCTACTGGTCCAGCCTGTGGCTTCAGTAAACACAGTCATGGAGGCTGAAACTCAAAAGAAAGAACTGGCCTTAAGCCTAGATGCTTGACCTTGGATCCTGAACCTGTCCTCCTTCTCTGTCCGCATCAGAGGCAGCACCTGGCTCCCACTCCCCTTGCCTTCAGTGCCCAGGCATGTGTAGTGCTGGCAGTGGTCCAAAAAGGCCCCATGCAGCGCAGGGGACAGGAGAGGGTGTCTGCCTTCTGCATTCTTCCACTGTCCCTGCAGAATCAACTCTCTGGCTCTGGTGTGCATTTGCTAATCTTGGCATTGTTCGAATTCTAGTACCGCAGTGGATGGTAGCAGGGGCTTGAGGATCCACCCCCACTCCCAGCCTGTTGGCTTCTGTCTTTTATCATTGGGGAAAAAAAATCATGGTTTCATGACCATTGGGTTCCAGAGTCACAGCAGCATTTCTGGGGCAGGTGCAGAGCCCTAACCATACCTTCCGGACTGTCCCTACTTCTGGCACTGTGGAAGAGTCTCAAGCAGGGGCGAAGCTGTCATGGTCCCATTCTGAAGGACAGAGCTGAAGCTGGTGACTCTCCCGGGCACTGTGACTACCAGTCACCTACAGTGGGCAACACCCTCCCCAGCCAGGTGAAGCTAGAGAGCCCCACACTGACCACCCACCTTTCCCAGGCCCCTGACTGGGTGTCTCCTTCCTGCTATAGAAGGCTCCTAGAGACCAGGCAAAAGGAGCAATCTGGCCCTCTCTGCTTCGAACGGGTGACTAAGGAAGAGATATCAGAGTCACCCACAGCCTGGCCTTTGTCGTTTGGACATCTTTCGTGCATCGGGTTCTAGAAACAAGTAAGACTGATTCTAGAAAAGAGATGATAACAGGACGATCCGTCTTCTTAGGGACAACAAAAGTTGCATGTCACCTGGTTGTGGTCTGGAAGCCACAGCCCCTATGCAGGACATCAGGTGTGCTCTCCTAACACTGGTAATGTCTGCCCACCACCGAAGCCAAGAGGCCTCCTCCATTTCTTGCTTAATCCTCATCAAATGGCCTTCAGCCTGTTTGACAGAAGCGGAGTCATGACACAGTCAACTGAATGACATCCACCCACAGTCCTTGGACTCCACCAGTCCTGGACAAAGTTCTCAGAGAAATCTGAAAGTGAAGGCCAGTAAGAGAAAATGAGACTCTACTGACCTCCCAGAGAGCCCCGCATGGAGACCTGGACTCCCTCCAGCAGACATGGGATTCCCGGGCAGTTCAGGAGGAACGGACTACATTCCACACTAATCTGGATGGGCAGGGGTTTGTGTCCAGAATTAATGTCTCTTGGCCATCATGACAGGTCTGTTCATGCTGGCAACAAGGAGGGCTGACCACCAAGGAGACCAGAAAGAGCTTTCCCCATCATGCCCAGTCACCCCACCGCTGAAATCAACCCTGGTTCCTTCCCTGCTGTCTTTAGGTCAGAGGTGAAGAGTGATTTGTCATGTGCCCCTGCACACAGTCTCATTCTTGTTCACTCAAAGTCCACCCCTGGGAAGGCGGGGATGAGACCCATTTCAGATGCTTCCAGTGGACCACATCTGGGTAAAGAACGCATAGGGAGAGGGAGGAGCAGAGCCTCTGCATGATGATTTTATTCTAATGATTTTACAAATTCATGAACCTCTTCTTGTGATACCCACCGGTCCTCAAATACACATCCAAGGTATCTACTAAAGCGACATTTGTTTACCAGCAAAAAATGCTAGCTGCATAGATGTTCAACAATAGCAGACCAGTTCAATAAAGCGTGGTGCATCTACTGTGTGGAATACGACACAGCTGTAAAGGGAGGCGGGGGGGGGGGGGGGGGCTACTTTTAAGAACAAGGGCAGTAAATGGCATGCTGTTAAGCAAAAGGCAAGAGGCAGATGCACAGCAGCTTGCCACACAATCCCATTGATGTCAGAGAAAAGGCAAAATTAGGAGTGTTTTATATGCAAATACATGCATATAAAGACACAGACAAAGATTTGCGATGAGGCTAAGACTTTGGGCTGGGAAAGTAAACAGGAGGCAAAGGCAGAGGCAGCCTTGTCATTTTTGACTCCAGAAAAACGCCCAAATTATTGGAAAGTTCACGTCAAAATGATCTAAATTTTAGCAGAGGGAGGAATGAGCCACTGACCATTAAAGGCTCCTGCTCTGCTTCTGTGGACCAGAGATTCACTAAAGCAAGAGTATCCGAGTGGGCTCGCCCTTCCCAAGACTGACTCTCAGTTCATTCAGTCTTGCCTGTCAGTGACTTTGCCCATTATCTACGCGTAGACATCACCCACATCTGCCCAGCTCTCCCATGGATGCCCAGCCTCAGACACGACCCACATCTGTCCAGCTCTCCCATGAGTCCACAGCCCATCAAGTGGTTCAGCCATGCCTCCCAGTCCCAGTGGCATGGGACTTTGTGAAGTGGAAGACTTTCTCAGAGATATGCCTCTCACTTCTAAGGTTCACTACTCTCCATAAAATGTCCTGGATCACACCCAGCTGCTGCAAGCAGCCTGCGGTATCCAGCTGTTTTCAAATGGCTCGCCTAAGCTCTCTAGCATGCTGGGACAGCACCAGAATTAGAAGCATCCAAATTTAGAGTCTCCATGGGGTGGTGGTTTGGGCTGCGATCCATATGTCCTTATCCCCAGAAAGATCCTTCGGGAGAGTGCCAAGTGTGTTCAGGTGTCTGGCTAAGGTTCACCAAATTGCCTCAACATGTTCGCCACATCCCAATGGAGAGTAGAAGACCCTTCTCATCCTGGTCCTGTCCCACCCCTCCCGTCCAAGAGCTGTGTATTCCACTGTGTACTGCAAAGCTGTCCACACTGCTGCCCTCTACGTCTATTCCCCACCATGTCACATTTACCTTTGTTTAACTCATGGAGCAAAGTGACCTGGTATAGAGGTCATGCTCCAGGGATGCCAGCAGCCCGGGCAACACTGAGCATCCGCAGACTCAGCTGCAGTCCTTTTCCAGATGATTCAGATGCTCTCTTCTCAGAGGCACTGCTTTGGGGCAGGTAGATGTCAAACCGGGACCACCTCGCCCCACGTACCCACCATCTAAACAAGACCATCTGGGAGGTACAAAGGCTTGTCACCCTCCCAGGCATGGGCACATCCTTCAGTAGTTAGATGGGGAACCTTCAGGAGAACGGAGGCCAGTCAGGACGTCACAGAGGTGTTGCTGAAAGGTGAGTCACTGTCTCCGTGGAGGAGAGCAGAGATCAGAGGTGAGCCTTGACCTATGGGCAAGGAGGGTTAGCCTTAGCCTGTCTACGCTAGCACAGGTTTGGAGAAAGGACATGGGACAGAGAGGATTTAAAGACAGAGGTGCCACACAGTCGAGAAGGCCTGGCCCAGGATCCCTTGGAAAAAAAGGCTTGGTGACCCACAGAAGTCAGATAAGATAATGTGGTTCCAGCCCCGAGGACCCAGACCCTGCTAGGAAACAAGAAGCCCTCTGGGCCTGTCAGACCCGCTGCCTCTACTTCCTTTACAGGTTTTCTGCAACTTGTGGCCTTTGTCCCACATGGAACTTCCTGGAGAAATTCAGTGTGGACTCAAGCCGGGAGGTGACATTTGTCCAGCTGCCTTCACTGTCTACACCTCTGGAAACAGGTCAGGGCAGGTGATGAGACGGAGGGATGAAAACAGAAGTATGTACACGCTGCAGCTTGTCCACACTCCAGTAGCAGGATCCGGGCTCAGCATCTCCCATTTGGGTCCTGTGCTGCAGGCACAGTGTTTCCAGTTGGCTGGGAGAGTCTATACCGAGTGTGCTGCTGAAGCAGGAGAGTCTGGCCACCTCTGTAGAACCGTGAGGCAACAGCCCACCAGGGAGGTGATGGCTGCAGTGTTGCCGATGAATCAAATCCCGGCTTAAGTCTACGTGAAACCCATATCCAACCCGGGTGACATCCACCCAGGCAGCTCTCCATGGCCAAATACTAGTCTTGAGTGCAGAAAGGGAGGGACTCTGTCTATCCCCCAGCACCGAGCTGGGAAACAATGCTGTCTTGACCACACATTCACTGTGGCCCTGAGTGACCTTACTTCATATAAGTAAGGAATTGCTTTGAATTATTTGAGAACTCAAAAAAATAATAAATACAGAGAGAAAAATCCACACCCTGATTCCGATACAGGCCACCTATCCCCAGGGTTCTTGGCTGAACTTCCCAGCAACACATGAGACAGCCTTCTGCACCGTGAACACTCACAGACATAATGAATGTCCCATCCAGAAACCGGATCAGAGCCATTGTGTTCAGTAGCCCAAGGGAGCAGAGCTTGCCTGCAGTGGAGAGATCTAGCCGTCCCTGTACCACACAAAGGCTGCCAGCTGGCAGGATATAGCCAGAGCCTACATTCCCACCAGCTTAGGACCTGGGCAAGACAATGGGAGGTCCAGGGTTCCCAAGACCGTGTTACGAAAGCTGAGGCTCTTCCTATAAACCCCACTCAGAGCCAACAGGAAAATGAGAAGACCCAGTGGACACAGCCTTCAAACGCAGCTTCCCATGCTGCCCACGGCTCCACCAGTAGCAGTTCAAGGGCACCTGAGATAGCCTCCATCTCTCCCAGCTGTGGGCTAGAGAACAAAACACTGTCTACTTCCAACCTACTTGTTCTCTGCAAAATTATCACCATAAAATTCCACAGTCCCTGGGATGTGTTAGGAAAGATAGAGAGAAAGAAAGAAAGAAAGAGAGAGAGAGAGAGAGAGAGAGAGAGAGAGAGAGAGAGAGAAAGAAAGAAAGGGAGGAAGAAAGAAAGAAAGGGAGGAAGAAAGAAAGAGAGAGAAAAGAAAGGAAGGAAAGGGAAGGGAAGGAAGAAGGAAGGAAGAAGGAAGGAAGAAAGAAAGAAAAGAAAAGAAAAAAGTGGAGTTTGGGGGAGGGCAGACTAGCTGTCCCCTTCTTAAACATTTCTACGTGAGTAGATTCTTGGCCAGAAAGGCATCAACCATTCCCTGCAGAAAATGCCCTTGCCTGCCACCTGGTCCCATCTGTTTATTTAGGCTGTTTGCTTTCATTGTAATAGAGGATAGGTGTCCCAGTGCCTGGGGACTTTGAAAACACTCATCACTACACATGATTATCAATTTTATCTAAACACACAGATTTCAATTACAAGACTTTTTGTTTGTTTATTTATTTATTTTGAGGCATGGTATGTATGCTATGTAACCCAAGCTGGCCTCAAACTCACTACAATCCTCCTGCCTCAGCCTCTAGAGTGCTGGAATTACAGCCATGCATCCACCTAACAAGGAACAAGAAGCATTTTAATACCATACCAGTCCTTACGAATCCCTGGGTGGCTTAGTTTACAAGTAGGAATGCCCTCGGGCCCAAATTCCATTCTGTTTGCTACAAAACCTGTGAGAAAAGGAAAAGTTCTGAAATCTCTGGGGCCCTTTCCTCCCTTGGTGACTCTTACAGTTTATAAAGAAGTATCCCTTCAGCCTCAGCGCTGAGTAACTTCAACCAACTTCCCTATGTGGATTTGAAAATAAGAGCTCTTTGCCTCAAATCCTCACACAAAAAGCCACTGTTCTGGTTAACCAGGGTGTTTCGTGGTGTTTTTTTTTTTCCATCTAGAAAGCCTATCCTTGGCCCGCTCTGGGCCTGATTAGAAATCATAATACCTTCTTAGCTCCCTAAGGACTCGCTATCAATACTGGATAAGCTAACCTCCAAAGTCCTGACTCGGTTAAGCACAGGCATGCTGCCGCGTAACTTTCTGGAACCTTAAAAAATATCTGTATGACTGCACCATGCATCTTCCTTTAAAAACAAACTGGCAAGCGCAACAGGCACCATGCAGGCAGGCAGCTTTCCCCTGCTTTCCACCTCTCCTCGCAGACAGCTCCCTCCTGCCCCTGCTGCCTCCTGGAGGCAGTGGCTGAGCTCAACCACAGAACAACACTCAGTGTTTACTGCTCAGACCCGGGAGAATGAGAGCAAAATGTTTCCAAGCTCGAGCTTGTGTCCAACTCCCGATAGGAGCATTTTCACTCCATCTGGGGCAAGCTCCTATTCAGACTGGAGAAAGACCAGGGCTTTCTCCATTTAAAATCTGCAGCAAGGCACGCACAAACCAGCCCCGGGTCTCCTTTCTGGTCCTGCCAATCTGAGCTCCACATTCTCCTGAACGAAATACACACAAAGCCAGCATCTGCTCCTTCAAAGAAAACCAGAAAGTTTCCACAGTGGCACAGCGCACACTGAAGTCTCAGGGATGCCACTACCCCCAGACACCTTTAAAAGATGCTCGCTCCAACTCCACTTTGTAGAAATTAATTAATCTTGTTGTGAGCAAATGAATGGAGAGAGACATGGAGAGAAAGAGAGGAAGAGACAGCCTGTCTGCCTTTCACAGTGCCTCATTCTCCTAGCAGCTAGCAGCCAGGAGTCTTGGCTGACCACCCACCCCTGACCTCCCTCTACAGTCCTCACTGCTGGCCGCCCTGTGAACCTTTATGCACCCTAACAAAACTCCCTAATACTCACAGTTTACTTGGAGAGTTATAAAATACTAGACGTGTGTGTGTGTGTGTGTGTGTGTGTGTGTGCTTCTTTTTTTTCCCCAAGTGAAGCTGGGCAATATTTTCTCAAAATTAGATTAGCAGGGAAGCCATGAAGAGATAAGATGAGCTGTATCTAACAATGACATTTACAACTTCCAGAATTCAGGAGCTGAGAATTCCCACCCCCACTCCTGCCTCAGAAACATTTAGCCCGGTTGTCTAATCTACTGAAGAACACCTCTGAACATAGTATATGCTTTTCTGAAAGTATGTTTATGTTTTTACAGCCAGTTCTACCTACTTCCAACCTGAGAATCCGAAGCAGAGCAGGTAAACAGTGGTACCAAGCTCACCCCTAAGCCAGCTTTGGGCAAGCTGAATGGGGCATTCCTCATTCTCTCCAAAGTTCCTCTGCCTCCTGGAACTTAAGTACTCACAGCGACAAATCAGAGT